>PQWD01011273.1:0-61680 GCA_019425675.1 Leucinodes orbonalis
CTTTGCAGAATGTCAGTTTCGCAATATTTTCCTTGGTTGCAAAACGTCCCTTTCGCAGAATGCCTCTTTCGTAAAACGTCCCATTCGCAGAATTCTCCTTTCGTTTAACGTCTCTTTCGCAGAATGCCCCTTTGGCAAAAAGTCCCTTTCGCCGAATGCCTCTTTCGTAAAACGTCCCTTTCGCAGAATACCCCTTTTGCAAAAGCTCCCTTTCGCAGAAAATCCTTTATCAACAAGTATAATATTCAATACGTATATCATATTCAATATTATAAAATCAGAATATCAGATGGTAATTATAGGTCGTTGAAAGGGCGGAGAAAGGTGTTGGAAATAATAATGCTATGATTTTTACTCCTCTTCCTTGTCTCGTCTTCTTGTCGTCCAAAAGCCTTCTTGTCGTCTAGTCAATTGTCTTAATGTCTTTTCTATATGTCAAAGTGTCCATTCGTAGTCGGCCAGTCATGTCTGTCGAAGGAGGCTGGACGCCACGACAGTCGTCTAATAGTGTTACCATTAAATCTACCATAGAGGCAGTACCATAGGGTTCCTGGTGCGATCCCCGCGCAATACAAATATAATTACAGGCTAATGTTTAGTTCGGGGCTAGATGGCGCTGTGTGAATGTCAGTGGATATTTATTATTATAATATTGCACAATGTTGCAGGTGCACTACTGCCTGCAGCGGGTGACGGAGCACACCACCAGCCTCACCATGTTCGCCTACATCAACTACAAGAAGAGCATGTGGCCCATGGTCAAAGGTAAGACTTAACGGGGTCGCACTGGGTATATTGTGATAATTTATGTATGTAATATACTATGTATGATACTAATTATCAGGATCTTTGTGACTTAAAAAAAATAAGTCTTTAAGTTTCGTTAAAATCTTTGTGACGTAAAAAAGAGAAAAAAATGCATTTTCGTCAAAGCAACAATTAATTTCAATCAAATGTGCCATTGTATTATACAAATTTCTTAACTTCCATATGAAATACTTAACGTTGAAAACTTTTTTGGCCAAATTAGTTGTTTTATTAAAGCTGTATGTTTCTTTTATTAAATAAATAAAATTATAAAAAAAACAATGATAAATATCAAGTTAACATTTGCCTGTATTCTTTAGTAATGCACTAAATGTTTAACATTTTATGAAGCTTTAATCTCAGATAATCAATAAACTAACTGCCTGACAATCTCACTCAAAAAAGTCTATTCGTCGCGTCAGTTGGGCAGAATTTTCATTCATGATCACGTCGCTCGCTACATGTCATAGTGACAGTAGTATGCTCGTGGTTTTGATTTTGTGCTCTTTCTATGACGCGTTAAGGTAAAGAATTTAATGATTAATTGTATGTCATAAATATAACAATAAGTCAACGTATGTGTCAAGCGGCTCGGACATTTTTTGGTTGATATTTCTTCGTGATTGTGCATCTACTTTACTGAAAATGAAAAAATAAAGTGTTTATTCAGTTCAGGTCCTTACAGAACACTTATGAATGTCAAATGAAGCTACCACTGGTTCGGGAGGTAGTTTTCCACTGAGAAGAAACCAGCAAGAATTATTGTTCACCTAAGGCCTTAATATATCTCAGCTACCCGTACATCAGTGGAGATGATTGCATATGACGTTTCGTCATCAGGTTTCCTAGAGAAAAACGCGATGTCGGGCCTGGAAGAGTACGTGCGAGTGTTGGCTGCGAGACTAGCGGCGGACGCGGCGGCCGTGCCCGCTAGGAAACATCGACGGATGCGGCGACCGCTAGGTAAGCAAATCGCTAATGTATTTATTTATTCAAGCAAAGTGTAATAACACTTTGCTATTTTCGGACTGTCTAAGTGTCAAACAGACAAGGTCATTATTATGCGGGGGCCACACTAACGTTTGACGTCTAACGCCTGAATCAAAGAAAAAGAAGATGGTGACAATTGCATCCCACAAGCATGGTTCTGTTTGCAGAACCTCAATAAACGCAATTAGTTTCTCGTCATCCTACTCCGTAGTCATAGTACGTATTGTTGTTAACGCCGTTGAAAAATAATCGCGTTTATGTGGTTGCTACATCTGACGTTAACGCCAATCAACGTGATAATTTATAGTGTTACCCGTTAGTGTGGCCCCACCGTAACTACAAATCGGGTGTCTGCAGATCGACTAGTGTAATAAGTTCGTTAGACTCACCAACAATACATACATAATTTAAGGTGTTACATTTTAAAAATCTGATACATGTACTTATTATAGGTGGAGTTCCGCTCAATCAATATATTATTTTTTCGTACTACTACTAGTTACAAATTAATTATTATATTATAGTGAAATTCCATTCAAAATAAACCATTATGTAGCCTCTGACATCAGGAAGTGCATGATCTTCCCTTTGAATTTCAAAAAGGAATCGTTAAATATGTCCAAGTCCTACATTTTGCTACAGAACGACTTATAATCGTTTTCGATTCTACTCAAAGGAGACTGCAGACCAAGATTTGTTCTAGAAGCTGATGGATAAAATATCTTCTGAATCTTCTTGGTAAACGACATGGGACAGAGACACGTATTAAATGATTCCCACTTATTCGCCCATTTTCCTCTTCAGATTTGAAACCATAGGTGATCTGTTGTCATCAACAGCACTCGATTTGACAAAAATATAAATTATTTATTATTTTTGCGATAAGTGTCACTTTTTATACCTTACCATTATCAATCTTTATGCACGCCACTGTACATAAAATCTTGAAACAATGAAAAATTAGAATTGGAACGCAAATTATATTTACACGGTGGTAGGTTCGATACTGAGTCGTCGAGGTAGGTACCACCGCAGTGCCAGATAGCGTCCCAAGAAGTAAGAGTGCTATGCACTTTTGTGTTTCGGGATAGGGGCACTGTAGCTAGTGAAATTACCGGGTATAGGAGACCTAACATCTGTCGTCTCGAGTGACAGGCGGGCATTGATAGAGAATAATAGCTATTTATCAGTTGTTGGTCTCCTCCAATTCCACTCACGGTCAGGCGTATCACTCACCATCGGCTGAACGTCCTGACCGTCCTGTTCACGTAGCATAAAGCTTGTCCGATCGGCAGCGTCCCCGCAAGAGGCGGCCGCGGTGCCGGCGCTCCCGGCCGCGGTCCCCCGGGGGCCCCGGGCGCCGGGTCCCCGGGGGCCGGGGCCCCGCCCCCTAGCCACCGACCGCTGGCTGCTCGCCTCGCTGATACTCCTGCTGATTATCAACGCGCTGTTATACTGGAAACTGTATTATGCCGATACAAACCGGGATGTGGACGTGGATTTGCTGCATGCGAGGTAAGATTGTGGAATTACTAGCTGAATTTGCGCCCTTAATTTTATTTATTTATTTTCTTTATTAGGATTGCCAACGTTTATGTACAATGACACTTTAAAAAGTAAAAAACACACACCAGTACAATTACTATTGCCATAAACAATTAGAGGCAAACACAACATGCACAATAAGAGTATAACAAGAAAACAGAGTATTAATGTTACAAAGTAAAGCGAAATAATAACAATTCAATACATTATTTTCCTACTTAATATTAAAATGAAATAAATTAAAACGTATTTATCACAAGTATGTAGATAAATATATCTATGCACTAAAAGACGGATGGTCACTCCATGCATTTTTTATTAAACTACAGAGCCTGGCAGGTGAGTCGTGATGAATATCTACAATGTCACTATATTCATTGAGTAAACTACAAAGCCTAGCAATCGGGGAATTAGAGCCGAAAACAGTTTTTCTTAATGGAGCTTTAAGGGGGGTTATAGCGTAACGTGGATGTCTTACCGGCACACGGAATTTAAATCTATGTAAGAGTGGTGGACAATCTATGCTGTGGGTGAAAATTTTTGAGGCGAAACCTAAATCCAAAACTTTCCTACGTTTGCACAATGAACTCATTTTAAAATGTGTAAGTACACGCGCACACACACACACACACACACACACACACACACACACACGCACGCACGCACGCACGCACGCACACATACACACACGCACGCACGCATACGCATGCGCACGCACACACACATAAACATTAAACAAACAAAGTTAAAACAAGCATGCTTACCATTATTGTAATTGAACAACAGTGATGCGACAACAAAATATGTACGACAGACGTCGGGAGGCCTGGTGCCCAAAATACAAGCAGGGAACTGCCTAGTTTGGGTTCCAGTCCCTCCACATTACAAACAGCGTGTCAAATCAAATATGATTATAATTATATTTTTTGTGTTATATGGTGAGAGAAAATACAAAAAAAAAATTATATTTCGGCGGCCGATGCGGCGGCGACCGTGATAGGGTTGTCTGGGTCGTCTAGCACGTCCCGTGGACGCCGACGTTTGCGCCGCGCGAGGTGAAATATTATTATAGCTGCTGTTGTATAATCAGCAGAGGAGACAATAAGCGGGTCTGAATGCGCTACTGTGAAACTAGTGAAATTGTCGGGTATAAGAGACCTAACACCTGTTGTCTCGTATGTAGGGCGCAGGGTGGTACTGGCGGAAAATAATTACCATACTGTTATTGATTTCCTTCAAAACTGCTTCCGTCATGGTCAGGCGTATCACTTACCACCAGGTGAGCGAGCTGACCGTCCTGTTTAGTTGACTTAAAAATAGCCTATATCAACCCAGTAATATGGAGCGTTGGTGGCTCAATGGTGTGGACTGTCGTCCTCCTACCGGGAGGGCTGAGGTTCAAATCCCGCCACGTACCAATGTGTTTTCGAATTTTCGAAATTATATGTACGTTATCCGACGCTCTTACGGTGAAGGAAAACATCGTGAGGAAACCTTCATGCACGCCTGCGAAGAGATTCAAAGGTTGTGTGTGAAGTCGTCCAATCCGCACTGGGCCCGCGTGGACGACTAAGGCCTAATCACCCTATACGGGTAGGCTCGTGCCCCTCGGTGGGGACGTTTAATGAGCTGATGATGATGAATGAACCCACTAATAGGCACACTAGCGGTCTAGTAATTTGAACGTTGGTTTCAAATTGTTGCGTTATCCGTTCGTGAGTTCAAATCCCGCGATGAGACTGCATAGTGAAAGTGACTTGTGTATTGTTTCCTTTAAATAAATATATTTTTGATCAACTATGCGAAAATGTTTAAGCCCCCCGAAGCACATAAATTAACATTATTTATCTGTATTACACTAGGAGTCCGGGTTCGATCCCCGGGCAGTACAAATATTTGTGTGCATAAACATGTCTGTTTGTATTGGTCTGGGTGTTTCTATGTAAAATATGTATTTACAAATATATATATATATATATATAATCAGTTTATCAGTTGTTTAGTAAGTACCTATACTACAGGCTAATGCTTTGTTTGGGGCTAGATGGTACTATGTAAATGTCTCTGAATATTTATTTATTTATGTGTAGGCTATCTGAGGATGCAGCGGAGGAAGGAGGCCTTTGGGCCCAACTCCTACAGGCCCGGGGCGGGGCCCGCGGGCTACGGCCGCACGGCTGGCCTTACAGCGGACAAGACTACATTGTTACAGGTAACACTACTCATACTTTTTAGGTATTACACTTAAAAGGAGACTCCAGCCATTGTAATGTAATTATGTATAAGATACTAATAAAATATTTTCTTCTTATTCATCATCATCAGCTCATTAAACATCTCCACCGAGGGGCACGAGCCTACCCGTATAGGGTGATTAGGCCTTAGTCGTCCACGCGGGCCCAGTGCGGATTGGACTACTTCACACACACCTTTGAATCACTTCGCAGGCGTGCGTGAAGGTTTCCTCACGATGTTTTCCTTCACCGTAAGAGCGTCGGATAACGTACATATAATTTCGAAAATTCGAAATCACATTAGTACGTGGCATGATTTGAACCTCAGCCCTCCCGGTAGGAGGGCGACAGTCAACACCATTGAGCCACCGACGATGTTCATATTATTGTATCTTAAATAAACAATTAACTAACTAAATGCGCAATCTCACTCAAAAAGTGCTCGCGGCAAAAGTCTGCGCATCGCGTCAATTGGGCAGAATTGTCATTCATGATCACGTCGCTCGCTACATGTCATAGTGACAGTAGTGTGCTCGTGCTTTTGATTTTGTACCCTTTCAATGGCGCGTTAAGGTCAAAATTTTAATCAGTATTTTATTTTTAAATATAATAATCACTGCGTTAAGGTCAAAATTATAATAATTTATTTTTATGTTTTAAATAAAATAATAACTTTACAGAAAATAATGACTATCTGCTATGATTAATTCGTTTAACACTGCACCTGTCATGTCATTAAATGACATATTGCCTGTGTTATTTGTATGTTTATAAGATATTGAAATGTTTAACGCACTGTAGTTTATTCAAAGTGTACCCTCAACTTAAGACGTTGAACTCCATGGGGGTCAACTTTTGGGGGACAAACAATAGAAATTCTATTGCGACTGGTTCCTAGCGTTCAGGGTTAAATTCTAATCTATATCACTTTACAATAACGCGTTTATCCTTTTGACCGCCAACGTCATCTATACATGACAAGCACTTGTGTGCCCTGTACGCCACAGTCACCTTTAATTATTAGCTAATTAAACGTACCCCTGCACCTATACGTGACAAAAAGAAATTCATAAAATGTGAATAAAACGATAAGTGTTTACTATATTTTTTTGTAGATATTTCTAATAATTTTGAGCTTTGGCGTCCAGGGCACAGCAATGCGTTTATAGCGTGGCGTTTAAAAGGTTGTCAATGTTTTGCAGACGGAAGAAGCCCTAATGAAGCTACTAGAGACGATCAAGCCGTCGTTGGAGGCGACGCAGCAGCGGCCTCTGCCGACGACACAAACAAACATGTTGAACTATAAGTAAGTACTTTGCAACTAATTCACTATACTTATTTTTTTTAGTGAACAGGACGGTCAGGACGCTCACCTGATGGTAAGTGATACGCCTGACCATGACAGAGCGGCATTGAATAGTGAGCGTCCTGACCGTCCTGTTTACTTCACAACAAAAAACTGTTGACCGAGTGGCATAATTCTAATCTGTCGACACCATATAGCAATGTATACTATGTTTGTTGGTGTTTATATATCTCTAAATATAATAACATACTAAACGACCGAGTGGTGTAATGCTTTAGAAGTCAGCTACTATATTGTTTGCATAAACATTGTGTGTGTTTGTATTGGTCTATTCGGTATTCACAAAAAAGTATATAAGTATGTTTATCCGTTGTTTAGTACACATACAGGCTTCATGCTTAACTTGGGGCTAGATGGCGCTGTGTGGTTGTTAGTGTATATTTACCAATTTATATTTGATTCCAGTCTGTCGTGTTGGATGTACTCTCGCGAAAGGCAGCGGAACTAAGACGCGCTCGGATATCTTTAGGTTTAGGACTTTGGTAAGTTTATTTTTTTTATGTGTTTATATTGACTTGGAACTGTAAAACACTTTTTTCGTATTATTATTTTAATTTGCGCAGTAGTGTTTTCGGACTCGAGGGACCTACGGAAGACCAGTGTCGAGGCGCCTCGTATTGCCTCGGCATATTCTGCCGAGTGTGTGTTTTCAGTGATACTGTTTTTTTATGTAGAGAAGTGAAAGGCTTTTTAATTTTTTTTATTCACTGAATTTTGTTATTATATGTTTCACTGAATAAATATTTACTTATATGTATCTAAAATCGTGCTCTTCCTACCCTGACTTGGTATCAGTATTGTTTAAATAGCAATTTACCAAGCGTTTGTTATACTATGTGAGCAGCAATGGCTATTGGCTAGGTATTATTGATAAATAGTAACATTCCATTTGCATTACTTATTAAGCTTATAAAACAATGATTCTAATTTTGATTTTATATTCTAAGCTTTGTTTGTCAAACTATTTTTCTTTATACGTTTTTGATATGGTTCCAATTTGATATAAGTACATAACAATTGAAGCTATTGTATAGTTCCTACTTTTTAAGTGGTTGTGTTTGAATTATCAAAATGGTTTTTACCATTGTTACTATTTTAAATGCATTTTGTGTATTCTTTGATTCAGCACACATTGTATAAGATGTATTATCTCCTATATCTGCAGATGTCCGGGCGCGTGTTTAACTCAGATAAACAATGAACTAACTATATGCAATCACGAAGAAATATCAACCAATGTCCGAGTCGCTTGACACACACGTTGACTTATTGTTATATTTATGACATAAAATTAATCATTAAAATTTTGACCTTAATACGCCATTAAAAGGGTACAAAATCAAAAGCACGAGCACACTACTATGTCACTTTGACATGTAGCGAGCGACGTTTGTATGAAAATTATGCCCAACTGACGCGATGGGCAAAATTTTGCCGCGGACACTTTTTGAGTCAGATTGTAAATCTAGCCAGTTCATTGTTTACATAAGGTGTTTAATTTAATGATATTTATGTACACATCTGTACGAGGTTTTCATAATGATTCAATGCTCGACTTTGTAACTATGGCATAGAAATAACCAAAGACACCTGTAACAGGCTATGAACTGGATGGGTTTAGTGACCTCGTTGTCAATTTAAAAGTATATCATTATTTTGTACACTGCAGCCAAATTATTGCCGTATGCATTGAAATATTCTCAATAATGGAAACCTCGCAGATCCCCACTGTGATAAATATAAATGTAGATACATTAATTTTAAATATTCCTAAAATGGATTTCTTTCATGACGTAATGGCGCATGGCGTTTTATCCCATTCGGTTTTTTTTACTTTATAAGGTAAACCCGGCGATTTGAGAAAATACTGCCGTTTAACTTAAGCTTGTAATGAATTAAAACAAATATATGTATATTGTATGAGTTGAATGATACAATAATGAACACAATAAATAAACCTATTTAATTGTATATGTGTATGTACTTACTATGTATTTTCATGTAGATTTATATTATTAAAGTGTTGTACATGAAATCATATTTCACTTAATATAAAGAATCATAGTTTTGAATTTAATACTATTTGATGCCGGCTTTTTATATGTATTAGTTTGGTGTTGCCATTATATAATAAGTAGCTCTACCAAATAATTACAAAATACTCCTCAGGCGAATTAAATGGGGGATATGCATTCAAAATACTTTGTGCATTTCAAAATATTTTTGTTAAAAGGTATTTCTATATCAATTGAAGGATTCATATTATGAATATTTTTGTACTAAGAATGCAGAAAAACAATGCTTTTATGAAATGCATGTTCTTTACGAAGGGAATTGACAGGAATAAATTTATAATTAAGATAAATATTCGTAGGTCGCGTAGGTGATCGCCAAACGTAATAATCGCTACAGGTTAGTTAGGTCGGGAAGTGTTGTCAGTAGACAAATTTTGATTAAGATATAATTATTCTCTTGTATGTCTTTGTAAATATTTTCAATGCTGGTCATTGTTATTCTGACAGCGAGGGATATAACAAACTGAAAAATGACATTTTGCAGACTAATATTCGTCTGGTATCGCATTCTTCAATATTATGTTACCAGTGACAACAAATATCGAAAGCATTTAGTATATGGTCTACGTACAGTGGAGAGCACGCTTAGGAACGAGACTCAAACATAGATTTTTACTTAAATAAAGTTAAAAAAAGATGCCGCTGTTTATCGTATATAGCGCCTATGCCTTTCTAACTCAATTTAAAGAACGTTGTCTCGTTCTAGAATACGGGCCTTAAAGACAGAGTTCTAGAAAAACTTCAAATATCAGAATAATTATTCAAAATAAGTGGAAAAAATATATGTGCAGTCAAGATTAAAACGTATAAATTCAGCCGATAGCGTGATTTCCACTGAGATTAGAAAATGTCTGTATGTAGGTAAAATGATATTTCGTAATCATGTACGAGATAGTTATAGTATTGTTCTCTTTAAACGAATTATTATCTACCATTTCTAGTAATACGCTAAAACTGTGTCCAAAAATAGGTGTAGTTTTAAGTACCCATAGAGAAGTGTAATAATACCTATATGGCAGTTGCTAAAATAAATTATTCAATCGTTAACGTCGGCGTATCAAATGTTTATTAAATAAAGAGAAACTATTAAAAATTTAGATATTTATACGTATTTCTCAACTTGTAGCGTGTAATTTCAGTTGTATAAGGTATTACGATCTTTTAATTATTGTGTAACTTAGTTAATTTCCTGGTGCTCTAGTTTTAATATATTATTTTTAATGTATTTAACTTGTCAATTGAATTATTTGCTTAAAACATTGTTCCTATTACACGGGATCGCTTTTACACTAAAAGGTATAATATAACTTTGACATTTTGTGATCATTGATTTTGTTATCTGTGCACACTGTTTAATAATTTATTTTGAAGTCATAACATTTCTATTACTAAATAAAATTAAGTGTACGATAATTCGTTGGTACATAGAAACAAAACCAATTGGTACTTTTTTACAGCGATCCCACAATAGAAAAGCGCAAACTCAAGCAGCTATTTGTTAAAATTATTTTTCTCTATCCAAAATCAATTTATTGTAAAAACAATTCATTCCAAAATAGAGTATTGATTTGTAATAGCTAGTGTGATTGGCGAGCCGGTGATTAATTACTAAGTGCATTTGAGCTGGTTGCAGCTATCGACGGTGCGCTAATGCAGTAACACGCATGTTTTATTAAGTTAGACGATTCTATATCGTGCAGTATGAAATAAATATTTATGAATGATTTTTTCGTTTCATTAACCAATACAAGTTGTTTCAAATTCTAACACAAAACGCAGTCAAGTTTGCCGCCAAAAATAGATATTTTTGTGGTTATAAGATTACTGTTGATTTTTAATTTAAATTAAAAATCAACTCAGTCTTTTAAATTAAAAATCAACTCAGATTTTTAATTTATTTATTAAATAAATAAAAAATCTGTAGAATTTTGCTTAGAAAAACGAAATTCAATTTATTCAAATAATATATTTTACTTTTTTATTGACAGGCTTTATAACTTTTGTGAGTCATCATATTTGTAAATTACGACACATTTGCATGACCACTACAAAATTCTATCCGCCAACAATACAATAATTATAGGTAGGTAGGTGTGGAATGCTTTGAACAGGCAATAAGTGAAACAACTTTGAAATGAAATTGTTTATTAAATATACTTACCATATCAACCGAATAATCTACAAACTTCGAGAAATTCTGATTGAGCACCATCTTGTATCCAATTCCTCATGATTCAATAAACACGAGTAGCAGTAGAACAGATTTATTTTCGTAATGAAAACATAATACATATTTGATACCTATGTTTCAATACCAGAATCAATAGACAAAAATGACACGGTTATTAACTTATTCAGAGTCTGTTCAGTGTATGAATGTATGCTTTAAAATATTGTGGTGTACGCAGATTTGAATATTAAATACTAAGTGCGGCGTCCATGTGTCTGAATTTTGTAAAGATGTTACTGTTTGATGATGTTACTAGTTTTTCAAATATTATTTTTTAAGTTATGCCTTTATAATATCAACCTGTGGTAAGTAACCAATGAGGATTTTTGCAATGTAATAGCACACTAGATGGCGTTACGTTGGAGAGGTCTAGCCGAATCCCTGGGGGTCAACACTAATTCACCATCATACGCGACCAGGGGGTAATTACAATCTTAAAACAGTATTGTTATAATGATACGTCAGCATTTTTGTACCAGAAAAGACAAAGTAACATTAATTTTAACACTGTTTTAAGAGATGGCGATAACCCCCCTGGTCGCGTATGATGGTTGTAATTAGTGTTGCTGTTCGACAGTCTATCGATAGTCGAACAAAAGCAGAAGTATCGAATACTAGCGATATTATCGACATCTTACGGGGCTATCGGGATATTCGATACTAAAGTATTAACGATACGACACGGCAATATTACCAATAACCAAACTATCAATAGTGATGGTAAATAACAGTGCCATGCTCCGAAGCAGGCCAGTTGACGAATTTGGGATTTTTGTGATGTCTTCTACAAGGATTGGTCCGCAGGGAAGTCTTCAAGGAGGATTTCGTTCAGCAGTGGATATTCTAGGGTGACAGTCGTTTTTATTCTAAGCTGACATTGGCAAGAAAATTCTAGCAACAGTAAGACTTGGTCCCAAAAAGTTTTCTTTTACAACTTGTCAGAGGAACATGCAAATCGTTAAGATTTTTTATTACAGTCTTTAGGAAACAGCTTTTTTTGGAGCAAGTCTTTTTTTAGTTCCTGGCTATAGCGTTTTTATGGCCTTTTCAGCCTCATAAAATGTGCAAGGCAAATACCTAGTTTATTTTAATTTATGCTCGAGAACTTATCGCGGAAATTTAGGATTTTTTTATGGGGACAGCTTTCCCCAGTTTTTGGCCGGCTACTAAAATCCTTCCTACTCAGCAGTAGTAGATCAATATTTGTGAAAGTTAATGATGGTCCATTAACTTCACAATTTTGATCTTCATTCTCCCACTCCAATCAGCAACATCGTCTTACATTACTCACCAAAACCAACTTACCACTCCCAAACACAGGTAACAAAAAAGAAAACCAACAAAATACTCGCGACACTGTGTCAAGATTTATTTTCAAAATCCATCATACACAGCGATCCGAGCGCGCTTAGGTTAATTCTTAAGCTAGGGGGCGTTCGCCGGCGTCTATTTGTCGTCATCCTTGAACACCATGGTGCTGTGGCACTTGCCGCAGTAGTGCCGGTCGTCCATCACTGCCATGAACACTCCAGCACACACTGCTCGCCGGTGCACTCGCGTCTCAGACGGTGATCTTCCGTTCTCGTCGACCTGAAACAAATTAATGTACAAATTTAAATAAATAAATCTCACGCCTTGGGGGTAGAGGGGTATGCAGAGATGATGGAACGCCAATTTGCGCGGTCCTGACATACTTCACTAGCTTCATTCACATTAATCAATCTTTTCATCAAGCCTTTTGCTTGGGACCCAGCCTTCTTAAGGACTTGACAATTTGGTCAAGGTAAGTCCTTCTGGGTCGTCCCCGGCTCGTGTAGGATACACATTCGCACAATATATATATTGCTATTCTCCTTTCACTCATGCGCCCAAGTGTCCAAACTATCCTAACATACCTCTTTCTACTTTGACACTACATCTACTTCAGACCATAAAATCTCATAACAGCATTCCTAATCCGGTCATACAATTTCACACCACATATTTTCCTTAAAAATTTGGTATATCACAGTTATGTTATATTTACGTAAGGTCTTTACTCCAAAGTGAAGACTTAACGCCCTTACGTAAAGTTGTGTTAGTCTTCAAACCTGTGTAAACCCATATTTCAACTTTTTTTACATAGTACTCTTTATTTAATTTTGTTATCAGATAAAGTATTTATTGCTGTACTAAGATTGTGGGGATTTGATAATTAATAAAAACAAAACATAGTTGCGTCTTCAATAGATTAATTCAGTTATATAATATTTGAGAATGTATAATATTAAATTGTTTACCGAAAATGACAACTCGACCGCAATGAAATAATCAGATAAAAATGTTAATTTGCTAATTGCAGATCCTGTCTCGACCTGTCGTATGAATCATACAAGACTAAGTCAATGCATAGTGTATGAGAAACTTGTACCGACAAGTCGCTCGACTAAGCCTTTGTATTCAAAATACGAGGTGCAATCTGTGTACACAATAAGTAAACATTGCACCCGCCTCTCGCTTTTAGCGCAATATTTACTAATAACATGAATATATGATTTTCTCTAAATGGACAGGAGGTATGACTAATAACTACAAATAGCTACCTATTAGGAAGAAATGTGACATTGACATAAACTCTCTGTAGATGTTTGGATGAAGCGGAGGACCGGGATATGTGGCGCAAAATGGGAGAGACCTATGTCCAGCAGTGGACTGCGATAGGTTGAAAGGAGAGAGAGATGTTTTTAAACAATGACAGGACTACACATAATTTAAGTACACCAAACTATGGGCTTGAGTCAACCAGCTGAAGTGAATTTTGTGGACCATAAGATATCAATTACATAGTATCTATTTAATCAACATGGATGAATTTTATACTTTTATAGAAAATAATACACGATTATCTCTTTCTTTAGATAACATTTTATGTGGATCCAACCCATACATACATAATTAGACTATTGTGGACCTTTACCCAGTGATTCTGAATCTAGTAAAAAATACCGGGTATAAAAGACTTATAACATCCGTTTTTTGTGGTGACGGGTGCAGAACGGCATGATGGAGAATAATAACTGTCTATCAGTTGTTGGTCTCCTCCAATGCCACTGTCATGGTGAGACGTATCACTTACCATCAGGTAAACATCCTGACCGTCCTGTACACTTTGTAACATAAAAATTAAACCACCCAAGTAATTTAAGCAGACTTATTATTTTAATCAATCTCACCTTGTAGTACCTCAGCACAGCTAGTTTGACCTTCTTCTTCTTGTGCTTAATCTTCTTGGGGGTGGAGTAATTCTTCTTCTTGCGCTTCTTGGCACCACCACGCAGGCGGAGCACCAAGTGGAGCGTAGACTCCTTCTGGATGTTGTAATCGGAGAGCGTGCGGCCGTCTTCGAGCTGTTTGCCGGCGAAGATCAACCTGGAGATATTTATTTATAGGATTATCAATACAATAATGTTATAACAAGTTATTCCAATAATAAAAAACTGAAGTGATGAAAATATTACTTTATACAAGGCAATTCTCTTGTTTTATTTGAGCCATCTATTAATAAAAAGACAATTTTGTGTTAGGTACACTATGTATTTATAAGTGTTCATATCCTTATGAAGGGAGACCTATGGATTTATTTATTTTCTGCTAGTCACATGGTATTGCATTGGTGTAACATAAATATAGCGGTACATTGATCACGTGACACCCTGCAAGGGCACTGCAAAAAAAGAGAGCGACGTACATATAATTTATTTATAACCGAGATACATAAGTTTATTAGCTTAACAATCCATTACTCCTTATCTTCAAAAAAATCGTTTAATGTGTAATATGCTTTTTGTAAGAGATGTGTTTTTAGTGTTTTTGTGAAAATAGTATTATGATAGTAGTAGGATTATGAGATAAAAGTTTATTAATTCATTGATTTCAGACGGCAAGTTCCCTAGGGTCAGGTTTTATGATATACGTAGTAGATAAGAATGAGGCATATAAAGGGTTTAATGGTATTTTAATCATGGTTATCTTCATAGTTTTTATGCAATCTAAGCACTAGAATTAATTTAAATATAGGCATAATTAATTTACCTCTGCTGGTCCGGAGGGATTCCTTCTTTGTCTTGGATTTTGGCTTTGACATTTTCGATAGTGTCAGAGGGCTCGACCTCAAGGGTGATGGTCTTACCCGTGAGGGTTTTCACGAAGATCTGCATCTTGGATTACCTTTAACAATAAGATGCTCATATATACACTGGTAATGTCACTATGAACATGGCAAAAGCGGATTATCGCCAAATCGCCATCTCTTCAGTATTGTAATATTACTTCGCCGTTTATAGTACAAAAATACTGACGTATCATTATTATAATGTTTTAACCCTTCGAACGCCAGGGGGGTTACCGCAATCTCTTAAAACAGTATCGTTATAATGATACGTCAGCATTTTTGTACCAGAAAAGACGAAGTACTATTATTGTAACACTGTTTTAAGAGATGGCGGTAACCCCCCAGGAGTTCAGGAATAATAGAAAATCTATTGTCTCTGACGCGTTTAGGTGTCTTGGCGTTCAGGTTGAGAGATGGCGATAACCACCTGGGATGGACAAGCATGTCGCAGGAATGATGGCATTGGAGCAGTCGAGTTCTGGAGTTTTGTGAAAACTCACTAGTGGAAGTTTGGTGAGGAAAGTTCTGGGATATCAAGGAAAATGTTGAGGAGGCTATGTTTAGCAACTTCAACAGGTACAAGGGATAGGTATAAAATGAATAGAATTTGTTTATTATTACTTTTATACAATTAACAAATCAAAATATTGTAATACATACACAAATTAAGCAACACAAACATTAAGTACCTGTGTATGTTGCGATTGTAATATTGTATAAAAATTATAACATTATGAAATACCTAGAATCCAATAAACCGTTGTGAATACAATGTCAAAGGGATACATAAATACAAAAAAGGTTTTATGAAAAGAATGTATTCAATGATAATAGTCATTACTAATGTCTTAATGATTAGTTAATGACTAACAAGTTGTGTCCTGCGAAATTAGACAATATTACAGTTAATACTTAATGCAAGAAACATGTTCAAATCACCAGTCACAAAACAGCCAAGCTCATGAACTGTTTGTTGTTGCTTAGTCCTAGGTTTAAACGACAAAAAATCACAAGTGTTTTAGTAGTGTGACAAGGGAGAAGTGATAAGAGAAATGGAATCTATTATAATGGGTAAGTTTGTTTGTAAAAAATATAGTAATAATTAAACAATATAGAAAGCTTCACATTCAATTTATTGTTATTAAAAGTTTCAATCACAGTAATAAAATGAATTCCTTATACTAAAAGTACAGCATTAATACATCCATCATTCTCCGGGTTGTTGGTGACTTGTGCATACTTCCCCCAAACCACTTTACCAGCCTGCGTCACCAGACCAAGTTCAGATATGTTCACTTCAATGACTGTGCCCTTAGTAATCACACCCAAACTTGTGTACATTTGGGAGCTGGGATTCTTTTTAACACCAATTATAGGTAAACTGAATGTTGCCTTCAACTCTGGATGGGTTACATGAGCCTTCTTGAACCTTAGAGCCATAGGCCTTATGAATCGTTCAAACTTAGGAGGTTTTCTTGTAAAGTTCTCACCGACAAATGTAACTTTTGTTACCATTCGTTTCCAACCTTTCCTTTTGGTTTTACCAGACTTCAATACTTTAAACACTTCAGAATCTGCCTGCGCTTTAACTTTGGGAATGGGTACGTCCCATTTGCCGGCTTTTTCCTTCCTCTTCTGTTTGATCATATTAGACAGAACTTTCGCTCTGGATTGTACATCTCTGTCCAGAAGGTAAACAGGAAGAGCGCCTTCGGAAACTTTCTCTGTTTTGTTTGACATTTTTCTCTTCATGCGCTTTGATTTTCTTTTCATTTGAATCTTTTCATTTCGGCGTTCTTTGTTGAAGATCTTAGCTTGATACCGCGGAGTTTGCGCGCCTTCTCGGCTCTCTTGTGAGGTTCACGCGCCTCCTTTTTCCTCTTACGCTCCTCATAGTCGAGCCTCCTACCGTAAAGCTTTTGATGACGTTCAATGTATTCGTTCTGCGGCATTGTGGTTGCTTTTTCGGCAACTACAACAAAATTACCACTTTATCAATAGTATCACTGAAGGGATGGACTAATATAACCTCTTGAGACGCACTGAACTTGTTTGTGAAGCATGTGTTCAACGAGTTGCTTTTGAGAATTCCACGATACTCTTGTTCACTATTTAACGGTTCATACACTCACTCAACCAATTGAAACGGAAAAAAATAAGTTTCAATGGTATCGTGGAAATCCACGTGTCTGAACGAAACAATCGTAAATTTTCGATATCTGCGAGTTTACTTTACGCAGTATATGTTGCACTTAATTTAACACTAAGCAAGGTGAATTCAATAAATATTCGATAACAATCTTAAGATAAAAACTACATTATTCCATAAATACGAGAAACTCACCTTATGCCGACACCATGCCACAAGGAAAAGGAAACTGTCGAGCAAAATGGCAGACAAATTATTGCCATATATTATTGAAAGAATGACAAATGTAGTAGATTTTAAAACATTCATGAATCAACCTAAAAGTTGATAAAAAATACAATATTATATACGTTGGCCCATATTAAGTAAAATGTTATAATAATACAGTGGCCCAGTCACTGGACTAGGACCACAAATTAATGCACATAATATTAAAAATATTGCCGAATGTCCATAAAGAGACATATTGCAATAATAGAAGGGGAAAATAAAAATATACGTTGGGGCAAAAGTCACTTTCAATAAATAAATAAATAATAATAATAATAAATATCCACTGACATTTACACAGCGCCATCTAGTCCCAAGTTAAGCGTGTAGCCTGTATTATGGGTACTAAACAACGGATAAATATACTTATATATTTTTTTTTGTAAATACATACATATTATACATAGAAAACACCCAGACCATTACAAACAGACATGTTCATGCACACAAATGTTTGTACTGCCCGGGGATCGAACCCGGAACCCTTGGTGTTGCAGCCGACCTCTCAACCGCAACACCAAAGGGTCGTCAAATATACTAATACTATCATGCATGCGAAAGATAATGCAGACAAAAAGCTGAAAGGATTTTGATAAAATTTGGTATGGTGTTTCAGATAGGTATCGTATTAACTGGAATTAATACTAGCGAAGCCGCGGGAAAAAGGTAGTTATGTAATGCATGAATTTCATATCAGTTTAATTAAGTAAGGCAAGTATGTCAGGGCCGCGCAAAGTGGCGCTCCATCATCTTTATGTACCCCTCTAGGACCAAAGCGTGAGCTGTATTCTTTTGTTTATTTTATTCAGTTGAATTAAGTTTTTATTAAAATTCTGGCGTACCTAGTGGATAACAGTTTGCTAAGTGATCGTCTGTACGGTTTTCGCCGTGACTGATCCACTGGTGATCTTCTTCCGTATGGCACTTACCATCGAAACATTCGAGAAACACGGCGAAGCCTTCGCCATTTCTCGAAACCATTTGACAGGGTCTTAAAAGCAAGCTTTTTTCATACGGTATTCCCACCACACCGTTTGACTGGATATTCGACTTCCTGGGTGGGCATTGGATATGAGGGACTGATCTTTTCACATACTGGCTATTAATTCCAGGGTTCCTCAGGGGTCTATTTTCTCTGCGATACTTTTCCTACTGCACATTGGCGATCAGTTGATCCCGGGTATATTTGGATACACAGACGATAGCTCCGTTACATAAAAATACATATCCTGTGTCCGCGGTAGTATTGCAGAGACCTAGTCTCTAAAAAGGCTATGGTCAAGCCATTAAATTCAAAGTTAAAAACTGTGTCCGACTGGGGTGAAGCTAACCCTGTTGCATTCAGTGCCAGCAAGTCATCTTAACTAGACTTTCCTAAATGCATCGATACCGAATAACAACGCCTCGAGCTCCTAGGTATGGATATCTCATTTAACCTCAATTTTAAAAAGTTCTTTTGAATCCAAAACCAAAATCGCGGCCAAAAAACTTGGTATATTATTTGAGGTTCGGCGATACTCCACACCGGAACTGATGCTCCACTTGTATCTAGCAGAAGTTCGTTCGTGTATAGAGTACTGCTGCCACTTTTGGGATGGTTCTACAAAATATAAGCTTAACGCTTTGGACTCGGTGGACTGCAGAGCCAGGAGACTCAGAGATGACAATACGCTCGTTGGAACTCCAGAGTTTGGGGCATCGCCGTAAAGCTACCTGTCTATCAGTTTTCTATAAGATGTTGTGTTTCGGAGCGTGCATGCACAAACGACATAGCTTGATACCACCCTCTTCGTTTAGGACTACTGGAAGCCAGGAATACTTTCACCCCCATATTGTTGACTTACCGGCAATCCGCACTAAGCAGTTTGCTACGGCATTTTAAGTTTGCACTGATAGGGAATGTAACGCCCTTTCTGCTTCTATGTGTCCAGATACTTATTATAACCTCGGTGTCTTCAAGGCTAGAGTAAATAGGCATTTTCTGGGTTAACGTACCATCATCGACCTCGTCATCGCTTGCCACTGATGGCAACCTCTCACCTGAGTGAGACTAAAGCCAAACGTGTAATCACATAAGAATAAAAAAAATAACATAATTTTTTTTTAAATTTAGTTTCGTTGATCGTTAGTGCATGCGGGAAAAAAATGCTTTTCAAAAAGCATGGAGTGATCGTTGTCGGTGTTGGGTACGAGAATCCATGAATTTGTACTATCGATCGATTTATCGACCTATGCGATAATAATGCGCCATTTTTTATTTTCTACGTTTTACTTTGTTAGAATCTTGGAATAAAACTGAGCAAAAAATTATTAACATTCCATTATAGTATTAATTGCGATTGTGTCATGGCAACATTCATTCTGTCAAATATTCAACGGATGTTTGTGTGTTCTCCACGCTGGCGCAGTGACGCCTGCTATCTCCTCTGTGATTTGTGAATAAGTAGAATGACGTATATTATGATTGGTCTATTATTCGTTTAAGTTTTGCATCAGTATTTCATTGGTTAATAACAAAATATAAATTTTGCTTGAATTGAAATTGGTCAAACTGCGAAGTTAAACAAGGAGACTGTCAGGAGGAGTAAATTGAGGCTAAAATTAAAACATTCGCTTGAAGTTTATTTAGCTATCCGTTAGCTAATTTGTTTGGAATTTACTATTATGAACACAACGGCAACGTTCCATTCAGGTATGTTGGTGGATTATCTATTTTACTTTCCTAAGTAAGTTGTTTTTGAACATATTGTAACCATCAATTATTTCGTAGGTGTGTTATTTCATCCGTACATATGTATGCGGTTTCTCTGCATATGTATATGTTAGCTAATATAGTATAGTTTCTGCGCGTACGCTGGCTCGAACGCGTCTCAAGGTCTAAGCTACCAACTTGCTAAGTGTTGTACGTGCATTTTTTACCTTAGCGCCATTTATGTACAGTCACTAACAACATTCCTGGAAATGATTTTTTAATCTCTTTTTTATATGATATTTTAATGGTAATATTTTTTGATAAATATTTATTATTTTAGGTAAATGTAAAAATTAGATTCACCCCCTTCAGTTTACTGAAGAATTTATATGGGAATGTATTCCCAAATAAATTTCTTGTTTAATTTAATATAATTTTGATGAGCCTTATTTTTATCTCAAATATTTACTTAAACATGTTTTTTTTACAATAATGTAAAAAAAAAACATGTTAAAAATAGTCACATATTAACCTTATTAACACCATTGTTTATATTTTTTTGCTCTTTCAGAAACTTCATGGAGCAGACGTTGTTCAACAGAAACAGTTTTCAGCATACAAGGAAGAGAAACAGGTATTTATTTTTAATTCTACATGTGTCTTTAATGTGTATTTTCTGTGATTTTATATAAATTGCATGTTGAAGGTACATAGATTGGGAATGATAATCTTCAGTGGAATGTTTGCCTGGAGTTTCAAGTATATTTTTATCTTTGTGTATTCAATAAAATTGTATTTATTCAATGTTATTTTTAATTACCTCTTACCTTGTAATTTATTGTATATCTTTCCATGCATGTTTTTATTTTATATCATATACTTTTCTAAGAAGAACCCTGTTAATATACTTATTAACTATTTTTGTACATAGAAGCTATATTGGTTTTTAAATAAGTAATATATTCCATTTATTGTTCTGTCTGTATTTTAAACTTTATTTAAAAATTAAATGGTATTGTAATTCTGTTATACATAAAAAATAAAAAGAGTATTGCATCACTAATCAAAGGTTTCTTTGTTAATAATTTTTTTTAAATATGTTGTATATTTAATAATTTTATACAAATGTTAGTTTGTCTCATGATGATTAAAACAATATTTTGTAATCTTCCCAGGTGAAACTATGTATAACTAGCAAAAAATGCAACTAGGATTAAAAACAATTTAAGCATTAGTTGATATAAGCCGGTTTTATATGACAACAACATATAGCCATGAGAAGACATGAAAACATATGAAATGGCCAGTTTAAAAAAAACATGTGTGACTCATTATTCCCATTTTATTTGTACGTATTAAAATTGTCACATACAAAGCATTGGATGTGATATTTTATTTAATGGTCATTTTTTGTATTTTAATATACATAACCTGGGATTTCATTGTTTTTAACAAAATCATCATTAGTTGAAATTATAAATTTCAGAGGACATTGTTTGCCTATCCATAAAATTATTATATTCACTATTTTTTTGCTGATACTCTGTCTTTAATATATTTTTGTTATTGCTTATTATCATAATTTACATATACTATTTATGTAATTCCATAAGAAATTTTGTACCTCCGTTATATTTTATTTTTTCCTATTAATATTTTGTGATCACAATTTTGCTGATACCTAGTATGTGATAACAATAATCGGTTGTCGAACACAAAGATAACCTTTTAATTTCAAGTCTTATAGTTGGCTGCGTTTTGTATTGTTTATCTTTATCGCAGCGCATCGCATTGTTACGGCAAATGAGAGTCATCACTGCAAACGCGACTTGTCCAGACTTGTCTCTTGTTAGAACGTTTAGCGGAAATATTTTATAGGTTTAACGCTCTGTTGCGTGCAGTACAATGTTAAAAATATTATTCATATCATAATTAATATTATTTATACACGAACTAATCGAAGGAGGAATCGCAGCCTTATAAACTAAAAAGCAATAGTTTTTCAATTGCCCCTGGTTTGTTCAAAGTGCCGGTTATAGCAATTCAGTTAAGCTTCTTGGATAAGGCAGTAGTAGGTTATTTATTATTTATTATTATTAATAAAAAGTATATGAATGAACATCTTTATTCAGTACCTATAGCGAGTTTCTCAAGTACTTATATTTATTATCCTATGTATTCTGTTATTTAATCTTTTACTTCTTTATCTTATATTTTTAAAACCTAATTACCAATGCGACATTCACAGAATCCGGTCATTAAACAAGTGTTTGTGTGGTCTCGTAATAAAAAAAACAAATAGTAACTGCCAGTTACTAACTGGCTGAAACCGGTTGCAAGTTGTTGAGCAATCTATTTTGCCGTGGGGAATTCCCCCCTAACTGTTCCCATTCATAACTGGGAGTTTAAGGAGTATTGGTTGTTCCTGTTCTGACTTGTCAATGACGTCACTCAATGACGGCGACTTTGATGAAGCGTTGAATCATTTGCGCGTTTTCATTGACGCGTGTAATTAAATTATTTTAAAGCGGTAAATCTTTATTTTCGGAGTCTACTAGTATGAATAGGTACTTTTTAATTTTATTTTTAATTTTTTTTTATCCTTAAAACCTCATTAGATTAATAAATTTACGTCGTTTATTTTGAATGAAATTTTGTACAGTCGACGTCAAAGGTGATATATTATATTTTACTGATTTATTTGTGTCCATATTATATTGTAAAAAAAAAAAAAATATTATCACTACAATTATACCTTTGATGTTAACTGTATTTGCATGTTGATAATGTAATCATTTATAAACTGCTCTGGTTCAATTCCAGAGTTAAAATATTGACCCATTTAGCTATTCATCTAATTAGTTTTTCATCAATGTACTCGTAATATTCAAGTTATTGAATAACTTTGTAAGTGGGAGCTGAAACTAAAGTTTTTGAAAATATTTGAATGTCTTTTCCTAGATTATCTATACTCTTTCAAGTTTTAGAAAAACGAAGAAGAAATCTTTATTTATTTATGTTTAATTTAAAATTCATTCGAAAAAACCTTTGAGCTTTATAAATACATTTTTTTTGTTGATTTTGTGTTTCCCAACTTTTATAAGCAGAAGCAGCTAGATTCCCACTTACTCATGTTTGACTTTCTAAGTGTTTATTTGGAGTCTTTTTATTCGTGAAGATGTGTGTATGATTAAGTACTAATAGTGTTGATGGTAACATTGTCAGATGTGTGGGTCTCTCCCGGGCGCCTGGAGCGACCAGAATGTGGGGTCTGCGCTTTTATTATCAAGACTTACACTTCATGGCAAAACATCTTGAAGCATTCTTGATAAATTTACAAAATGGCTGATTATTTAATTTTATGTTGTTATGTTTGAATGTGTTTGTTTTTGTGTATGTCCTACTGTATGTGTAGTGTAGATTTTTATTAGCAAACTCTAGCAAAAAATAGTTAATTTATGTACCATTTTGGTATAATTATATAATTTACCTAACACTCGTAGATTAAAGTATTTTGCTCGAGTTTTTTTAATGTTAAGATTATATAATATTTTTTTATAAACTAACATTTTATAAGAATATCTCTTTAAAAATATACCATAAGTATTTTACCCTTTGTTTGTCCTGTTTTTGAAAAAATATTTACTTTTTACAAAACTTATAATGAAAGGGTAGGTTATTGTTAAAATGAACTGCTTTACATTGATTGATATTTTTATAAAATGTGAATGTATTTTGTACTCATAATAATATATATTTATACTAAATATTATACTCATTCATTCTTGCATGTTATTTGTCATAATCTTGTTAGATGTTAATTCACAATCATTGTAAATTTGGCATTTAAAAAAAATAATTAAAAAAAATATAAACAAGTAAAAAATACAATTACTATGTGAAAATAATAAATAATTGTTAAAGAATATGAAGGAAAAAATATAAAAAAAGAATTGTAAAAAGAACTTTGAAAACGAAAACATTTGAAGATAAAAAAGTCAAGAGCATAACCATAAGCAAAATGAAAAAAAGAAGAAAAAAAAAACAAATTTATGGGCACAATACAGGGTTGTTTTTAAGTGAGCGTTACTAAGTGCGTGTGGTGTTTGTAGATATTGTGCAAGACACGAGTGACTCTGAGTTGGACAGCGATGATGAGGACCTGGAGTACGAGCCGGTCACGGAGTCGGACGAGGAGGCGCCAATCTCCGGGGCCACTTCGGGACAGAGCGACGTGAGTATACTTGAGAAATGAAAATTAAAAGTGTTTATTCAGTTAAGGTCCTTACAGAACACTTATGAATGTCAAATGAAGCTACCACTGGTTCGGACGGTAGTTTTCCACTGAGAAGAATCCAGAAAGAAACTCAGTAGTTACTCGTTTCAAAAAAATGTGTGTTTTGAACAGAATCACACCATTTGTTATCAAAATAATTATATAAAGCAAATTATATTCACAATTTTTATCATATTATGTAGGTATTAGTAAAAATATAACTATCTACAAAAGTATTATTAAGCAGTTAAGTATGATATAAATCCAAATAGATGATAACAAAAAAAAACAAAACAAACAGCGAATGTGGAAGGATACACGAGCAGGGACGACCCAGAAGGACTTAAGAAGGCTGGGGTCCCAAGTAAGAGGAATAAAAGAGCTTGTATGAAAAGATTGATGGATGTGATTGAAGCTAGGGAAGTATGTCAGGACCGTGCAAAGTGGCGTTTCATCATCTCTGCCTACCCTTCTGGGACCAAGGCGTGAGCTTTATTTATTTATTTAAAAAAACAAAAGTAGTGCAGACGTGGAGATCAACATGTACATGAGTTTTTATCATTTATATATAAATATTCATCATCATCAGCTCATTCTTCCCCACCTAGGGGCCAGAGCCTACCCGTACTCGGGTGTGTACTATACACTGTATAGGTCGACTACACGCACAACCCTTGAATCTCTTCGCAGGCGTGCGCATGTTTCCTCACGACGTTTACTTCACCGTGAGAGCGTCGGATAAACGTACATATTATTATAACTTCGAAAATTCGAAAGTGCATTGATACCTGGGGGTTTTAACCTGCCTTTCAGACCGGAAGGCAACAGTCCACACCAATGAGCCACAGACGCTCTTAGTACCCATATTCCAGGGATATCGACTCTTACACCAAGGGTTCTGGGTTCGATCCCCGGGCAGTACACACATTTGTGTGCATCAATATGTCTGTTTATATTGGTTTGGGTGTTTTCAATGTATAACATGTAGGCTCAAGGTTGCTCAGCGTGCTACGGAGAAGGCTACGTTAGGTGTTTCCCTACGCGATATAGTCCGAAACGAGGATAGCCGTAGGAGAACCGCCCGCGTGGAAATCATTTAGCCTCCACCAGCGACCTTTCGCAAGTCGTCGGTCCATCGGGCCGGAGGGCGTGCTACGCTACGCTTGCCGAGACGCGATCTCCACTCCAGAACTCGTCTGCTCCAACGGCCATCGGTTCTGACATTCGTGACCAGCCCACTGCCACTTCAACTTGCTGATCCGGCGGGCTATGTCGGTCACTTTAGTTCTCTTACGGATTAAATCATTTCTGATCTTATCCCTAAGAGAGACCCCGAGCATAGCTCGCTCCATTGCGCGTTGAGTGACTTTGAACTTCTGAACAATCCCGCAGTCAGTGTCCATGTCTCAGCTGCGTATGTTAGTAGTAGCGTATGTATATTTTTACAAAACAATAAGTATATAAGTATGTTTATGCGTTGTTTAGCACCTATACTACAAGATTAACGTGGGGCTAGATGGCGCTATGTGAATGTCAGTAGATATTTAATATTTATAAGTGTGTTTATGCGTTGTTTAGTACCTATACTGCATGCTTCACGCTTAACTTGGGGCTAGATGGCGCTGTGTGAGTGTCAGTAGATATTATTGAATGGGTCTTCAACTGTTGGCGTTTCCAGGAGGAATTGCTGCCGACGCGCGTGGTGAACGTCGCAGTGGACGAGGGTGATCTCCAACTGGCAGACGCCGAGTCGAGCGCTTCGGACGCCGAGCCCTCGTTGCCCGCGTACGGCTCGTGCGCTCGATGTCACGTCGCTAATGTGAACACAACTTATAGATACTGCGAGAAATGCTTCAAGGTAACTTTGGAATTGGTTCAGAGTTTTTTATGGTACTTAGTGAACCGGTCCGGACGCTCCCCTGGTGGTAAGTGATACGCCTGAGTGATGACTATGACAAAGCGGCATTGAAAGAGACTAACTAATAGACAGTTATTCTCAATCAATGCCGCACTGCCGTCACCCGAGACAATAGAAGTTAGGTCTCTTATACCCGGTAATTTCACAAGCCACGTGAGAATGCATTTCTTATTTAACTTAGCCCTTTGACCGCCAATGACGCTTTGATGCGCCAGATACAATAGATTTTCTGTTTTAAAGCATAGTGTATTTCCAAAACATTAACGTATAACATACTATTCTTGTAAAGTAAACAATACACAATAAAAACAAAAATTAAAACTTACACAATTCTCATTTCAGCTGCGCAAAAATTTCTTCCCACCTCGGCCTAGACGCAAGACAAAGCGAGAGGCGTCGTCCCAGGATGTTGTCCCGCTTGCCATGTCCCAGGACTCTGGGATCGAGTCACTTCACAGCCAGGAGTTCCAGAGCGGCAGTATAGACGTCCTCAGCCAGGATTCAAGCGTACAAGACGTCCCTCAATCCAGCCAGGGCCCAAGCGAGCCCGCCAGCAACAGTCTGGTAAGCGATGGCACCAGCGATACTGAAGTTAGGTTAGGTAAGCTGAAACGGCGTTCGGAATCAGCGGACCGTACTTACAAACGTCCCAAATTAGAATCGGAGTTAGACACCGAGCTCGAACCTAATGTACAAGTGGCCCCATTAATAAAAACAGTAAGCGATCCAGCTGTAACAATTGAATCTGAGAAGGAGCCCAAGGATAATCTATGCATAATATGCCTAACGGAACCCAAGTCGGGTGTGTTTGTGCACCGCAGGGTGGCACATATATGTTGCTGTTACAATTGTGCAGTCAAAGTATGGTCGAAGGCAAGACGGTGTCCGATATGCAATTGTAAAGTCAGTAATGTGTTGAAAGCGGTTGTGCTGTGAGACGTGAATGAATGGGTTTGTGTTGTGCTGCCATGGTTTGTTGTAGAAATGTTACATGTTGAAGGAATTAGAGAGTAGTAGAGTTAAATCAGATAAGTGGCAGTGGGCAGGGCACATAGTGCGTAGAACCGATGGCCGATGGGGCGGAAAGGTTCTCGAGTGGCGTCCGCGTAACGGAAAACGAAGCGTAGGCCGACCCCCAACCAGATGGTCTGATGATCTGGTTAAGGTGGCAGGTAGCAGATGGATGTTAACTGCAAGGGATTCATTAGGGGATTTCCACGCGGAAATCCCCTAATGATTTCCGCGTGGAAATCATTAGGGGAGGCCTTCGTTCAGCAGTGGACTTTCTAGGTTGTAATGATGATGATAATGATGAGAGTTAAATCTGACTTCTACCCCCCAGTTAATGCACAGAAACGTTTTTGTAAAAAAAGAATGGTGTCACCATTATTTTTTACAAAAAAATATTACAATCCTGATATTCCTAGTGAAAGATAAACAAAAAGTTGGCGGTTTTGAAGTTGGCAAGTACTAAGGCTATTAAAAAAAACATAACAAGTGAGATAAATATCCCCTCTCGCCCTTGTACGGTACTGTAAATTAATTACGGTACTAAAAAACAATTCCCTCCCGATCACAATTCTTTTCTAAGCCTTTACGTATAAAAAACTAATCCATTTAATTTTAAGCTGTAATATAGATAATATTGTCACGGTGAAAAAAACCGTCAGATTATAATCTCGCGGGATCAGTCGCAGGGTCAGTAATTTTATATAAGTTACCATGGCAGTATAATACTTAACAGTAATGGTTATTAGAATTTCAAATGCCGGGACAAACATTCTTCCCATACTTAAGCCAGATTTATATGAGTAAGAGGAAATATTTTAAAATTAGTACCTAACACGAATGATCCACAAACTTTAAATGTAAATATTATTTGTAAATAGCCGCTTTGCAGAGTTAATATATTCGTATAAATATGGTTAGGTTAGTTTCTATATGTTAACGTAGAATAGCGGGGATCTCATTTTCGAAATTAAAAATGTACTGATCACGTCAGTTTAATTTGTTGAAAATTTAATTAAGCATTTAATTTATTTTTCTCAAGTATCCCGTGATGAACAGATTAATTAAATATTTTTTATTGTCAATAAAGAGATCCTTTAAATAAAAAAGAATTGCTGTTTTAGAAGTATAACTATATACATAAAAATTAAATTATCCCAATTCAAAAGAAGTAAATAAGTAATTTGTGAATGTATGCCTTCTATATTACAGTAGTACAGTCCCGTCCATATTTTGTAAATAAGACCGGTATGTTTCAAGTACAGAATGCCTGTCAAATCTGACACACGTCGCCATTTTGAATTTAATTAAGTTTATTAAATAAATACACTTAAATTCGTATGTTTCATATAATTCGAAGCTCTTAATGAACAAATATAATTTTTAACTAATGTTCGGTTTAGTGCTTCTCATATATACGTTGGTGCAATGGGGCTGTTTTTGTATATATCATAGCTTGCGATTATATAATATGTTTTTTGCCATATTGCAAGTGATAAGCCCAGGTAAGGAAGTGCCACAGGGTTTTGCATATATAAAGTAAATAACAAGCTGTTATTTATTTAAGGACTTCCAAACAGTTATAAAGACAAACAAACTATTTATAGTTATTCTTTTTATTGGTAATAGATACACAGTGGCGTGCATAGAGTATGAGTAAGGTATGCAAAGTGAGTGATCCTAATCGCGAAAACAATGAATCTGTAGAGGAAAATGGGCGAATAAGTGGAAAATCATTTAAAAGTTGACAATTTACCGGGTTGTCTGTACGCACAGGGTATGCACTGCTTATGTGCATATATGGAGTGCACGCCACTGGATACAAACAAATGGTGAATCCATTATTAACAAATATTTTACCGAAAACCGCATCGAAATTGCTTCAGCCAAACGCGAGATAATCGCGGACAAACATACATACAACAACAAACAGGTCAAACTGAGAACCTTCTTTTTGAAGTCGGTTAAAAATGCAACAACAAGCACAGCTGACATGAAAGCAGTTTTATAAAATGATCATAAAATCAAACACAATTGTAATGATATAATTTCAACAAATAGAAGTAAAATAAAATTAAACGTTGTTTAATTTAGTATCTATAAGTTGTTTCATCGCATTTTCTGCTTCATTGTACTCAGTACTTAAAGTACGTATTTCAAATTACTGCGAAGTATGAAATTATTGGTATATAGCAGATTTGTTAGAATCAACAGAGTTGTGTATATTTTGTCATATATAACTGAGGCACCTCCATAATGTTTTAAACACACGTTTTAAATGCGTGAATTTCATATTTGTTATAGTTTTGTTTTCAGCAACCCTGTGGTATTATATGATTATGTATATACAGATAAAAAATAAGGTGGGAAATACATAAAACCATATAGTTTTTAATAGGTTTGCAAATTGGGAGGGCGATATTTTTTAGGTCGGTTTATTCTAAAAAGCGCTTTTTATAGCTTTATAATAGGTTTGCAAATTGAAATGAAGAGGTCTTTTTTGCGTTCGAGCTATTTTTAAAAAGCGCTTTTTATAGCTTCAGCACAAATGTAGGTGTTTATTTAGGTAACTGAAGTTGGGAATATTTTATAAGTTCATATTTCTTAACTTCAATTGTTGTCTATACTTATTTTGCGGCGTTCTGCGTGTATTTGAGTCCAATCAGTACGTTTACCATTGGCGATACGATTTAGTGTTGCAAATTAATACCTGAAAGTCATATTACAACCAATATAATTCTTACCTAATAGTATTAAAATAAATAATACAAACTTTATAAGTATACGTACAGAAGTAGTGATTTTTAAATGATAATTCTTTGGTAGACTTAGGAGCGTAAATACCAGACTGTGTGTGTTCAGGAGAGCTGCTGAATACGAACTGTCTGGTAGTTCATTTACGCTCCCTACACGTCTACCAAAGTGGTGACCCGACGTACGAAGAACTACGCTAAAGAAGAAATGGATACTAAGGCCCATATTCTTGAAGGTGTCTCAATTATGATTTTAGTTTTTATAGTAGTTATAAAGGGATGACGCTATCAGTGGTGGATTTACAAATTTGCCGCTAACATGCTAAAAATATTTGCCGCCCCTAATTTATGAAATTGAATACGTTAGAAATATTTTTGGTGGGATACATTTATTCTGAAATTGGAAATTGATGATTTGTTAAGTAATCGTTTATATACGGAATACGGACGTAATGTATATATATAATGACAAGCGTTTTTTTTTTATTTCTAAGGGCAAATATTTGGGCTAAATTTGCCGCCCTAGGCTCCAGCCTACTTAGCCTATTGGTAAATCCGCCACTGGACGCTATAATCGTTTATATACGGAATACAGACGTAATGTGTATAGATATAATGAAAAGCGTTTTTTTATTTCTGTAAGAGCAAATATTTGGGCTAAATTTGCCGCCCTAGGCTCCAGCCTACTTAGCCTATTGGTAAATCCGTCACTGGACGCTATATATGGTAAATAGCGGCTTATCTTTGTAACTTATTAAATAAATATCAACCCTTGAGTCTCGTTCAAGAATACAGGCCTTTAATCACTATATTCCACTGAACTTAAGACAATACTAAAAGCGAATTATATTCAACAAGCGTCTTCGTTTATCGCCGATATTTTTTATGCACTATGGACTTTAGGTATAGTAGATAATTATAAGAAAATAAAATAACCACTATGAACCGAAGTTTTTAGTATATAGTTTTGTAAATATTGTTTTAAATACACATAATTTTGGGATATAAACAGAAGGGGCGATCTACGCTGTTACAATTTATACGTTTAAGAATAAATGCGCTGGTTATAATACGTACTCTTGAGCGTCGGTGGCTCAAATGTGGACTGTGGCCCTCCTACCGGTAGGGCTGAGGTTCAAATCCCGCCACGTACCAATGTGTTTTCGAGTTTTCGAAATATGTATGTACGTTATCGGACGCTCTTACGGTGAAGGAAAACATCGTGAGGAAACCTGCGCACGCCTGCGAAGAGATTCAAAGGTTGTGCGTGAAGTCGTCCAACCCGCACTGGGCCCGCGTGGACGACTAAGGCCTAATCACCCTATACGGGTAGGCTCGTGCCCCTCGGTGGGGACGTTTAATGAGCTGATGATGATGAATACATACTCTTTTTCTTTAATGAAGACTATTTTAAGTTTACTTTTATTTTAGTGGCTCTATGTATTGTGCTGCATTGCATCAAACTCTCTAAAAAAGCGCACAATTCTGGTTATTGCAATAGTTTGTATATAATATCGCTTGAATTCATTTAAATTCCCAAAATAAATATATGTTAGTTAATCATAAAATTAAGTCACTCCTGTTCTACTTAATATATGTAATGGGCAATAATTTAAATTGTTGAATTTGTAATGTGTTATTTAATTAAAGTTAAAAATGTATGTGATATGCCCCGGATGTGGCAACTTATGTAAATTAAAAGTGTTATAAAAAAACAATCCCACCATCATTTCCTACCGCGAAGAGGATCTATATTAATTGTTATTTCATTTATTTAACATTTTTATAAACTAGTGTTTTTAATTTTGTGTTTGTCAAGGCCCCAATATTGGTTTTGTGTGTGTACGGGTTGTGTGAAAATTGGAGGCTAAACATGTGAATTTTTATATAAGGGATTTCCAAAGTAGATATTAGATATGTACTCCTAGAAACAGTATATACAAAAAACGCTTATTATATGTGCACGGGAGCAGTTATTAATAGGTAATCCGCAAGCTCATTTGCTTATATTTTAAAAATTAATATTGCCGAAGTTATAAGAAACATCTCTTGGCCAACCTTCAAAGTGTTCATGGGCATAAATATATGTTAACAACTGTTGTTGGCCGCAGATGGCGTTTACAGCTTCATTGGTCAAATGGCGAGCGCAAATTAGCTAAAATAGCAAAGTTGATTTATAATTTCCTGTTTATGGATGTAATTTTTTTTTTTCGAGAAAAGTGAAGACATTTTGTCTATGCCTCACATGGTGCTTGGAGACGGTGTTATTATAGTTCTCTATGATCTAATAGTGATTTATGTGTTGTTATGTATGAGAAGTACCATATCGGGGCCGCTGACTTAACTATGGGAAGAATAACTTAGGTATAATTTAGGTTATTAGGATTTAAAAATATTGTATTTTATGGACAAAAAAAGAAAAAAGAAATATGAAAGAAAAGAGGAAAGAAAAAGAGTGATTAATAAAATTTTCCTTTTCAGCACAACCTGACTTTTATTTCAACCCTTTTTGAATAAACTTGCCTGTTTTGCTGCCAATGTGGCCCTAGCAGTCCACTTGAAAGTGACAAGATGTAATATTAATATGATAAAATATAGGAAACGTGTAAATCAATTAATTACATTACACTTTAAATTCATAGTAAGGCAAACAGTTTGACAGCATGGCCCGTCTCTACCCTTATTTCACATTAAAGTAATTATAAAAATGTATAGGCTGTGAGGCGAGTCAAGACGCACGAATATTAGAAGAAATTACCGTTTTTCCCAATGCCATCATGCAATTGTAACATGCCATCATCGCAATGAATCAGTAAATTTACCAAGTAATAGAATAACTTTTCACAGGTAAGAACCGAAAAGAAATTGCGACACTGGGACTGCCTATTAACTTTGCGGCTTGTCCAGTCTAATTGTATATTCGGATGTCTGTGGTACCAACTTTCTAACGATTGGTACCAACTGGTAGCAATTAAGTACTAACTTTTAATAATTTCTTTGGTGTAAAAAAGAGGGGCAGTGACGGTCCATTCTGACGGTCACCGATCCTAAGTGATACAACCAACTTATAACACTTGGTAAATATTCTAAAGAATCAAAAAGTGCGTTACCTTTAAAAAAGAGGGAGAACGTAAAGGAAGTTGGCATGTTGCTAACAACATAGAAAGACCTAAGTCTTTTGTTACCTCACACAACGAAATACAAAAGTAAAACGTTTCACGGGTGTGTGATCTGTGAGGCCGTGAAATAACTCTGATTGAGCCCGTGTTGAATCATGGGTCTTCCATACATTAAACATTTGAAAATTAGCCACTCTGGCCTAGTATCTTTAGATATTTATATGCCTGTCGGTTTTCTAGAAAAGTTTCTTAGAAATATTTTTACGTCCATGTTAAAAACATTATTCTGTATGTCCCCACTGAGGGGCACGAGCCTATCCCTGTGTGGCGGATGTATAGGCCTTTAGTTGTCTACGTGGGCTCATACGGATTGGCAGACTTCATGCACAACCTTTCTTAGCCGTGTGTAGGTCTCCTCACGCTATTTTCATTCACTGGAAGTGTCGGATAAAAGTACATTATTCTAATTTCCAAGACATTGGTACGTGGTGGGATTTGAAGCTGCACCCTCCAGGTGGGAAGGCAACAGTTCACACCAATGAGCCCACGCTTTAAATTTAAATAACAATAAATTACTCTTTTCACCTATATATACTTTTGCAATGAACTGTAAATTATGAAAGGGCAAGCCCTCAAAATATTACTCATCATAACCTTTCGTCTTCAAGGAGGTCGCCTGGGAAATTATTACCGAAACTTGACATATAGGTCATGACAACGATATTGGCGCATATAATTAATGAGGGTATTTGTAATTTAATAATCTGTCAAGTATAATAACAAGTTGCTCTCTTCCCATTGGTTATTCGCGTGACATTTGGATATTTAATGTCACTACAAACATCAGTGACCAATCGAAATTATCCTAGACCTTCCAACGTAGCGCCATCTAGTGAGGTTTTACATTGCAAAAACCCTCATTGTGGCACTGTTAAGTTCAGTTCTCGGTAAGTTCGGGACTTATTGTAAGCAAACAATAAGTACCTTCCCGTTTGGTGTTATGGTTGAGATGGCGGCTACTACACCAAGGGTTCCGAGTTCGATCCCTGGCTAGTACAAACATTTGTGTGCATGAACGTGTCTGTTTGTATTGGTCCCAGACCCTTATATGTTATTTTTAAAAAAATACGAATGTGTTTATCCGTTGTTTAGCATCGATATTACAGGCTAAAGCTTAGTTTGGGGCTAGATGGCACTTTGTAAATGTCAGTGGATATTTATTAATTATAGTTTAGGCACTGGCTGCACTCTCTCGCCGCATCACGAACACAGAACGTACCCGCAGCTAGTTCCACCACTTTGTTCAGAGTCGAATCTTGCAAGTTCTACATAAACAACTTGTCCTTCTCACGGCAGCCTCCATCCTTGACTTTCTTCAATAAGTCTTCCTCTAACTAGGTGCTTTAACACAATTAGGTGCTTAAGCACAATGTGCTGCTAAACCTCGCACCCGCGTTGCTCACTGCGTGCCCAATGTCTGCTACACCGCTTTACTCACTCAAAAAGTGTCCGCGGTAAAAGTCCGCTCATCGCGTCAGTTGGGCAGAATTTTCAGTGACATTCCTAGAAGTACGAGATTTTGTTCCCTAATAATGACGCGTTATGGTCGAAATTTTAATGAATAATTGTATGTCATAAATATAACAATAAGTCAACGTACGTGTCAAGCGGCTCGGACATTTTTTGGTTGATATTTCTTCGTGATTGTGCATCTAATGAATTTATCTAAGTGCACCGCCCAAAAAACATGGAATTATTTGGCCTAGGAGGAATCAGAACTTCCTTGAAGCTTTCCGCAAAGGTACTCTGGAGTCAACGGTGTGAGCTTTATTAATAAAATATCGATTATTGTTTCATAGTTACTATTTATGTCATTGTCATTATTATAAAGATATCTTACGTAGTTTTTGATATGAATAGTTCGATGACAAAGTGGTAATCATAATATCGATTATTGTTTCATATACTAGGTATTTATATCATTGGGAGATCGCAGTAACATTTTTACTCGTATAAATCTATCTCTATTAGGCTTGTCAGTCTGAACTAAATGTGTTTAGTCTGGACTATGTCTGGCTAGCGCAATCGATAAAAGAAAAAAGAAACAGTGTGTGCAGACGGAATGGTAAAAATAAACCGTCTTCCAGTCAATAATTTGGAATGTTTATTCAATGCAATTAGTTACTAAGTTTTTCCTATTTTTGCGTTTGGCCGCAAATGGCCAACTTCAGCGAAGATGGTTCTCAGCCTAATTTTAAATGTCGGTTCACGTTATTTGAGAACATTGATCTCTTTTGTATTTGTAGGTTATGATGTCTACATCGATGATATCCGTAGGAGAACAAGGGTGACCGACATAGCCCAGAGGATTAGCAAGTTGAAGTGGCAGTGGGCAGGGCACATAGTGCGTAGAACCGATGGCCGATGGGGCGGAAAGGTTCTCGAGTGGCGTCCACGTAACGGAAAGCGAAGCGTAGGCCGACCCCTAACCAGATGGACGGATGATCTGGTTAAGGTGGCGGGTGGCAGATGGATGTCAACTGCAAGGGATCGGTCCGCGTGGAAATCATTAGGGGAGGCCTTCGTTCAGCAGTGGACATAATTAGGCTGTAATGATGATGATGATGATGATGATGTCTACAAGTTTGAAATATGATTTCCCTACAGCGTTGTTGCTCTTACAAGGTAGTACTGCTGTACAGTTTAACACCTGATTCCTTCAGTTAGAGCCTAGCAATCACTATTGGCGAGGAAACAGGTAAGATTGAAGTAACCGAGCGGTTTGTTGAGAATCTGTGGCTGCTGGAACAGACGAGTTTTATAGCAGAGCACACGTTTTGGCAAGCGTAGCGTATGAGAAAAGCAGAGAACTGAGATCATCATCATCAGCTCATCAATCGTCCCTGCCGAGGGGGACGAGCCTATTCGTACAGGGTGTTTAGGCCTTAGTCGTCCACGCGGGCCCAGTGCTGGTTGGACGACTTCACGCACAACCTTTTGAATTTCTTCGCAGACGTGCGCGCAGGTTTCCTCACGATTTTTTCCTTCACCGTAAGAGCGTCGGATAACGTACACATAATTCCGAAAATTCGAAAATACATTGGTAGTCAGCCCTTCAACAGTCCACACCATTGAGCCACCGACGCTCTGTGAACCGAGATATTTGGCGCATAATAGGAGAATGTCNAGATGACGCCTTCTGTAGAGATTGGAGCATTACATAACTTGCAAGGGTTGAGTCGTCGACAAATGTTGCGACAGCAGAGTTATAAGATAGCTCAACAGCAGCAGATTCTACCGCCGCTACCGCTTACAGAGACGGAGAATAGGGATCTATTGGCGTTCCAGGCGATAGTGGAAGGGCCAAGGGTTAAGGAGGAGGAAGGTGTGGCAGCGTTGCCAGGCCGCCTTCGCGCCTGCCACGTGTCCGAGAGGACACCTACGGCCTGGCCCGCGCCCTGCTACCAGGTATACCAGCAGACCAACTGACATACAGACACCTCTTGATCGCATCGAAATTAGCACACATTGAAAAACCCAATTTATTACTAGTTACTGCTTCGTTGTAGCGCAGAACAAACTTTACGTGTATCGCTTTGCGTGTAAATTTGATCTGCCACATAAATTTCCTTTTTAAAATACCTACTCGGGAAGAATTAACAATAAGTCTCAATATGCCAAAATATGTTTTATATGAGGCAACCTTGATGTATTTTGTAAAATTGCTATTAGTTTTATAAAATTGGGTTTATTCAATGTAGCGTGTTTGTTACACGTAGATATACGCTTCGGATTAGATTTATACACCCTGACACAAGTTATCTATATAAAATAGTGTTTATCTACATGCGCATTAATGGCATTAACAATAATGCGCATGTAGCTAAAAATACGCGTGTAGCTGCAAACACTGCGTATTAAAGCAGTATTAAGCTGTAGCACACTGTGTATATTATGTAGTTATATACACTACACAATTACCTGACAACGTAGATGCTTTCTGTTAGTCGTAGCAACATACGCTACGCATGTAGCTGTACAATGTTACGTATATAGCTGCAAAAGCTGCGCATGAAGCGGTATACACTACGTATGTTAAACCACCTGACACCTAATAGCTCTATTTTGCTCGTAGCTATAAATGCTGTTATTTAATATAAGCTACATACAAAAGTGCGTATCGTTAACAACAAAAGGATCGTCAACACACTTTATAATATTACTTTATATTATAAAAAAATAAATCGATAGTAACTTATCGATAGTTATTTATGCAAGTATTTAGAAATTTTAAAAGTATAGTTCTGCAACGCAGTCGTGTAGATCTCCACGTTGAGCCGTAGATTAGTCTATTGTATGCACGCTGAGTAAGATCATTAAAGTAAGCTTGATTTTCACAATGTTAGAACTTTACATAGACTGGTCTCATTTTAGATTGTATAAGACACATTTTGATAGCTGTATTTGTATAGTAAAATGAGGTATCTGAGTTCTTTAAAAATAATTCAAAAGGGCAAGGCCGTTAAACATTCAATTTTGACAGCTGTCACCTGTCAATAATATTTCTATAGATAATAAATTCAAGTATTTTTTATCTTCTCAGACGCCTTATAACACGTTTACTCATACAATGTATTATAGTGCATGACAATAATTAGTATATTGAAACAAGTGTATTAAATCATTAAACATTGAATTATATTATCTAGTAATCGGTCTTTACTGAATTTTCCAAGTGATTATCACACAATAATTGAATCGTATCACAAATTGTTTTAAACCTTATTTCGATTACGCCAAAGTTTATTTTCAACACAAACGTTCATACACAGAAATACGAGAATGCAACTCAGTGTTATGCAAGCAATGGTTGCGCTCTAAGTGTCAAAATGAAACGCTAGAGATGTTCCAATCGGGCAATGTATCGATTATATTCTGGACTGAAACATGTTTTTGTAGTAAGGAAGTCAATACTCTCAATTTCAAATATTTCAAGTGTATTGATGTAGTTAAGAAAATTTCCAATGAAAATGCAAAATTCAAAGAAACATTTAGTATGTTATTAGCACAAAATAAAAGAAAACTGATTTCGAATGATTTTTGTGACCTTAGTCATGATTTTGCTAATAGTTTATAACAACATATTAAATATGTCGGGGCTAAGTAGCTTTTCTAACCATTCAATCAACAGCCTAGTTTCTATATTAAACATCATTATTCAACTAGCAGCCTTTAACCCATTGAACGTCGAGAATCCCATCCCATTGAAGACAATAGAAAATCGTGTCAGACGCCTTAAGGCATAGATTAAGATTAATCTTGTAACAACATTAAACAAGCTGGCTAATGTTTAAGACGCCTTATTAAGCTAATTGTCTGCGACATATACTCGACATTTATATAAATTGTACTACTCTAGAAACTTGCTTATTTCAAAGAGTTTTCAAAAAATGCTGCCAATCCATTCACAAATAGACTTGCCAATGTATAATTAGTATATAACAGTTGTACTTTTATATGTACCTACGAAAACATCACTTGAGAATGTTCCTACATAATAATACATAATATTATTCATTGTGTTACTCCATTACTTTAAATTAGTAATCTATTTATTGTAAATTATGACTTGGTATGTTATGTGAAAGTCTGTATAGTATTTTGTTATCATTTGCTATTTATATATTATTATATAACTATTCATGTAAGATGTGATAGCTTTACACTTAGAGCCAAGTTTATATAAATACAAGTAATTGTAAAACGTATTATAGCTTGTTGTTTTATTTATTCACCTTTTATTTTGTATTTGGTTAGAGTGAATGGCACGTTGCATGATGTTAGTACATTAGTTAAACGCATGATATTTGTCGAATTAAGTAGTATGCTATTGACAAAAATGCCAGTAATTTGTTTATCAATAGAAAACATTAAATATGATTAAAATTGTCCTCTCCTACTCATGCAAATGTGTCCCAAATTCAAAATTATAATGACCACAAATTGTTCTCAGTCAATTACTAAGGCGGCCGGAACAGGTCGCCTTGCTGTTCTGTTATTGCACTTTGCGATTTGCAGGGAGTCTGCAGATCGTAAAGTGTAATAACTGCTTTGCGTGCGTGCAAACATCAACCATCCTAAGATTGTCACTGGGACTAGGCTTGCCAACCGTACTTTATAATAAAGTATTGTACGTTATTTTATATAATTATTGTAGTTTGTCATCATTACAGCCATATTACGTCCACTGCTCATAGGCCTCCCTCAAAAATCTCCACCTCCCTGTCGGAGGCTATTTGCATCCGACGACCACCCGCGATTCTTCTCAGGTCATCTGACATTGTACTGTATAATTATGAGAAATATAATGTACGCGAAAATACTTTATCTTAATTATTTTTTTTCTATTGAAGTCGTTAGTATATTTTTAATGTTTTGTACAGACATTTATTTAATACAAACTGCTAAATACAATAAAATATTTTTTTTAAATATCATCATCATCATCAGCTCATTAAACGTCCCCACCGAGGGGCACGAGCCTACGTGTACGACTACGAGTCCACGCGGGCCCAGTGCGGGTTGGACAACTTCACGGAAACCTTCGCACAGCCTTTGAATCTCTTCGCAGGCGTGCGCAGGTTTCCTCACGATGTTTTCCTTCACCGTATGAGCGTCGAATATTTTCAAATATAATAGAAAAATACATTGTACTTAATTTTTATACTGTGTACTTAAATAGTGGTAACCCTTACCGGGTCCGCGACGTGCTCTATTAATCGTGTGATCATTGAGATTTTTAGTTTATTTGCGTTGACAACACTGTCGTGGAGTCGGATCGTACTCGTACCGGGTGACCGCACTATGAACGCGCAGTGGCGCATTTTTGACCAGTTTGATAAGGTTAAGTTAGGCTTATGTAAAAAGATACTGTTGGGGCACGTTAAGCCGTCGCTCCCGGGTGCCGATAAGACGGTCGTTACCTACATAAAAACACGTCAGTGGCCATAACTTGGTTTAGAAACTTTAACACCAGGGTTGGGTTAATGTATCATCAATCTGATTACCCTGTTAAGAAGTTCTGTATTTTTTTTATGTTATAAGGTTACAGGACGGTCAGGGCGCTCACCTGATGGTAAGTGATACGCCTAACCATGAAAAAGCAGTATTGCAATGGACCAACAACTGATAGACATCCTCCATCAAGGACACAATTCGATTGTGTCTGGAATCCTGGCAGGGTCATCGGTTTAAAAAGAAAAGATCAGAAGGGCCTACCTGTGTGCCTGGTTAGAAAATGATTTCTCAAAGAAAATGTCACCCTGAAGAGCAGAGCAGACCATGCTCTTTGCAGATATCCATGAATTGATTAGATCTTAAAGTGACCTATGACTTAGTTAACCCTTGAACCGCCAGGATTCCAGACACTACATAAAATAAATTGTTTATGTTGGATATATCCGTTAGCGGCCGTAAGGAAGGAGGCGGCAAAAAGATTTTACAGTCAAGATTGATCGCTTGAAACTAGTTGGGGATGTTGGGGATTTTTTCAGAGGACTAGAAACAAGTTCATATAATACAAACCTCAAACAAATATTCCTTATTTAAAGAGGCCATTCATTCTCTCTCTCATACTCATTAATACTTCGGTACCTCTAATCTCTGCTATATTTTTCGTCATAGCAAATTTGCTTTTTTACAATCATGGGCTAAGGAGTGAGACATTGGACATTAGGTACTAATGTCGAAACCTAACATTTGTATGTTTTAAATTATTATTATTATTTTTTATTAAATAAAATCATTAAATAATGAGCAATACGCTATTATTTATAGGTTTGTTATTATAACTGCTTAAATAAAGGCATCCATCGCGTTCTGCTAAATTTTGTCCTATGACTAAGGGTTTCACTTTCTGTGTTTCGTGAGAGGGCACTGTGCCTTAGACATCTGTCATTACGCATGACGGTACAAAGCAGAGTCAGAGTATTTAAAACTACTCGCAGCTCTAAAACTCTTCAGCTATTTTAGAAGAGCACTCACATTTTGGTTGCAAAGTTGAGTTTAGTCGGGTACTTTTATTAATAGACGAATCCTGAAGGGTTTTTTTTATCAAAATTCATTATGCGTCACTTTATTATTTAACTTATTTGGTAAGTACTGATTAACAGTGCTAATTGTTAACCTATAGTACATTTCAACATAGCCCTGGCTCCCAAGTTAGTAAAAATAACCGTGTTTCAGGAGCTCGGTAAATAAATCGATTTTAACTGGATCAAATATGTGTTTTTCAGCAGAACTGGCAAGGGAACAGCTTACCAGCGGCCGCAAGCATGCTTCCCCTGAGCGAGAGCCCTATCCTTGAGCTGACTGAGCAAATGGAGTCCATATGAAACAAGTAGAACACGAGTAGCTAAGTTTTAGTGAGAACTGCGTAGATGTCATATACTTTGATCTCGACTTTGAATGTTAAACTATTTTGGACTGGTTTCTACTTTTAAATTTTCATAATCCAAACAAAACAAGACCTACTATATAAGTCACAGAAGTTTTAAAAGGTAATTAAACCAGAACTAGTACAAAACATATACTTTGAGTAATTTACCACGACTGAATTTGTCGATGTCGTGTATGAGAAAGTAACTCCTGGCTGCACAATCTATTTTATTTTGCAGTTGTGCTAGTAGTGATAACATTTTTTCATAAATACTAGACCAGACATTTGGTTGCTATCTCACTTGGTGTTATTTTAATTGAGAACCATTTCAGATTTTTCTAGTAACGCATTATTATCCTACTTATATTGTTATTTACCTCAGTAAGATCGACTTAATACATAGCCAAATTACAAAAGCTACTCAGTTACAATACAATGAAAGCAATAAAGAAATGGCTAAAGCGTTAATCCAAATGCATTATATTTTTTAAGTACTTTTACGTTACGTTTCCGCTGTACAAGTGGTAACAGTGACAAATGCTAAAATGAGAATTTAAAATTTTACGACTTAAACGTGTTCGAATGATTTCAATGTTTTAAAAACCTATTAATTGTTTAAGTAACGAGTAGCTGTCTTCTACATAGCATTTAATACATATATAGTAGAAACACGAAACCATAACATGTGCTTATTTGGAAGATTGTACGTAAAATAAATAACATTCCAATTAACATACCAAATAAAAACAAACCTACTTACTCCATTTACTAATTTCATTAGGAAAATTAATGCCTAGTACATGTAACTATTTTTATTTTCCACGTTTGTATGCGTATTATTGGTGTAGGTAGGGTTGGCAGAATAAAATACGTGTAGACTGATCAACGTTCTGTATTCAAGTGAGGTAGCGATTAAGATATTGAACAAGTGACAGATTGAGTGAAAGTGAATGAATGTATTTATAAGATGATTGAATGACAGGAAATAGGACTTGGATTTTTGTAATATACCAACAGTCCCCCTCAAAAATGCAAGTATTCTATACATTTAATAATCACTAATTAAATTCAAATTAAGCTACACATTAATAGCATTAAAAAAATACATATTGTTATCTTATACAATCATAATTATGAAATTATTATTAAATCAAATTTAACTTTACTCTTAATTCCTGAAACTTGGTCATCGGAATCGGCTTAGTGAACATATCTGCTAGTTGGTTTCCTGTGGAAATATGTTCTAGCATTATTACTTTGTTATTAATTTGTTCACGAGTAAAATGATATTTTATATCAATATGCTTTGACTTTTTGTGATTAGATGGATTATTTGCAATGCTAATGCAACTATTGTTGTCTTCATATATAAGTATGGGCTTAGTTATTTGTATATATATGCTATTTAGTAACGATTTTACCCATAAAGCCTCTTTTACAGCTTCAAAAAGACCCATATATTCGGCTTCTGTTGAGGAAACGGCTACTGTATTTTGTTTTCGTGTGCACCACGAAATTGTACAATTATCGAACATTTGAAATAAATATCCTGTTGTACTTTTCCTATCAGTTTCATCGCCTCCCCAATCAGAATCCGCAAAACCAGTCAATAGCTGTTTGTAATCACATTTATGATAAGTCAATTTAAAATTTAAAGTTCCCTTCACATATCTCAAAAGATGTTTTAAACAGAACCATAGTTCCTTACTACCTTTACTTTGAAATCTGCTTAAAATATTAACCGCCGCGCATAAATCAGGACGCGTACAAAGCATTGCGTACATTAGGCAACCTATGACTTGTCTACTGGGTGCATCATAATGTGCATCATTATTCAATGCGTCATAGTTAAATTTATTTGGATAAGGTGATTTTGAAGGATTGCAGTCACTCATAGAAAATTTGTTTAAAACATTTTGGAGATATGTTGATTGGTCCAAAGTTATTTTGTCTTTGGTTCTTTCAATTCGTATGCCAAGGAACAATTTAATATAATTTAAATCAGTCATTTGAAACTGTTTCATTAGACAGTTCTTAAGTTTCTGCATGGTTTGCACACATTTTGTTACTATAATCAAATCATCAACGTATAAAACTATATACACATTCAAATCAATCGAATTATTATTCAATATGTACAAACATGGGTCAACTTTAGAGCTCTCAAAACGCATGCCCTTAATTGCCTGATCGAAACGTTCGTACCAGCACCGAGAAGACTGTTTCAAGCCATATAGTGTTTTATTTAATTTACACACTTGATTGGACTTGCTAGAAATACCTTCAGGTACCTGCATATAGATATCCTCTTTTAAAATGCCATTTAAAAATGCAGTTTTCACGTCCATATGATGGACATGTAAATCATTTTGATTTGCAAGCGCTATAATCATTCTAAAAGTAGTGATACGCGCGACTGGAGCAAACGTTTCGTCATAATCTTCTAAATATTGTTGGCTGAAACCTCGCGCAACTAATCGAGCCTTATATCTCATTGGTTCACCTAACTCGTTATTTTTAATAGTAAAAACCCATTTACTACTTACAATATTTACATCAGTAGGTTTATCCACAAGACACCAAGTTTGATTGCTACGTAATGATTCAATTTCACTTTTTATTGCACTTAACCATTTATTTGTATCTGGCCGATTAAAAATATCATTAAAATGCACCGGTAATGGTAACTGTTGTTTACAACAAAGCGATAAAACCACTTTATCGGGGTCATTCATTAATTCATAATTTTTAGCAGGTAGATTACGAATTCTATCGCTTCGTCTTAAACAACCACCTTCGGTGTCGATTGACTTGTTGCTAACGTCACTATGTAATTGTACATTGCTGTCATTTAGCGACTTGTTATTTACGTCACTTTTTGTATTGCCCATCGACTCCACCAATTAATTGGCTTGTCGATTTTGGTGGGAATATCGTTATTGCTGCATATTGGCTTATTTGGTTTTATCAACTCCACCGACTCATTGTTCGGCTTGCTGATTTTATTAGGAATCCCATCACTGCATATAAATCTAGATTCACCAAAATTTGACTCATCAAACACAACATCTCTGGCAATTAAAAATTTATTATTTTCAGTATTAAATAATTTATAACCATTAGGAAAATAGCCAATTAAAATCGATTTAAATGATTTTTCGTCAAATTTGGTCTTTCTAGTTTTGTTATGAACGTATGCAGTGGAACCAAATACCCTCAAGTGACTTATTTTTGGTTTTATACCATGCCACATTTCGTACGGGGTTTTGCCAATTAGCGCTTTAGTGGGTAGCCGGTTTATTAAATAAGTTGCCGTTAGCACGGCTTCGCCCCAAAACTGTTTACCCAATTTCGCACTTGTAACCATGGTTCTAGCCATTTCGGTTAACGTACGATTCATGCGTTCCGATACTGCATTTTGGACAGGTGTATAGGGTACAGTTAAATGGTATGATATTCCCTTGTTTACACAATAATCTTTGAACTCATTTGACAGATACTCTAGACCATTATCGCAATATAAATTAACTACCTTACAATTGAACAGATTTTCACTTTTAGCAACATAATCTTGGAAACATTTAAAAACATCAGATTTCGAATGTAATAAGTAGGTAACTGTGTAATGAGTATGATCATCAATAAAATTCACGAAATAGTTTTTATCATCAATTGTTGTGGGTGTAATAGGGCCACACACATCACTGTGAACTATAAATAATGGCCTGTTGTTTTTGCGTTCTGGCTTTGATTTTGCAAAAGGCAGTCGAGATTGTTTACCTAGAATGCAAGGCTCGCATAATTCGTCGGTAGGTGGAATTATGTTATCTATAACAGAATAATCATCGATCATGCTTTTAAGATTAAGGAATTTCTGTTTATGTATATGACCAAGTCTTTTATGCCATAAATTGTATAGATTTGAATTCCTATTTGTATTTACACTCAATGCCTTTTGCAAATTGATAGTAAAAGTTATTTTAGACAGGTTATTGCAAGTGATGCCAGACATAATACACTTATTGTTTTGAAAGATACTAACGCCTAACTTATGAAAAATAATTTCCATACCAGCTTTTTGCATTCGACTTACTGACAGTAAATTATCGGAAGCCTCTGCCGAATATAGAACATCTTCGAGAGAACCTTGTATTCCCATGTTGGTGGAGACATGAATGCGACCTCGTCCTGTTGACTGTATGGATGCTCCAACCTTAGCTATATTGATTTTGATAGGTGAAGTAAATTCCGCAAATGATGAGAATACGTCCTGTGTGTTTACTATGTGGTCCGTGGCTCCAGAATCTAAAAGAAAAGTAATTTCGTTACTGTTATAATGAGGTTTCGATAACTTACATTGAGAAAACATAAAAGCGAAACTGTCCTCATGGTTTTGTTCCGGTATGGCAGCATGAGCAAGGTTTTGCTGCAAATGCTGCGCGCTGCTGCCACCGACATTGCTGCTTGCTTGTGATTTCTTGAAGTAACGGCAATCTTGCTTGAAGTGATTACGTCTGCCGCAAAAATCACAGTACATTTTTGATAGCTGATGTGACGAATTTCTAGCTTGATGTTGATTCGGTTTGAATTGTTGATGGTAGTTAGGTTTCTTCCTTTTGTAATCGGGGACGTAGGTAGATGTATAATCCATTTGTCTCTTCCTTTTATTAAATGGGATGTGATGTGCCGATTTGTCACTTGCCGTATGAAGTACTTTTAATCCAGTGACTGTCTCGTTCTTAATTTTGACTTCTTGATCCAAAAGGCGCGTTTTGACAAACGATAGGTTTAAATTATCTTCGCCAAGCGTCTCTAAAGCTGTAATAACGCCATCGTAACTAGCAGGTAGCGTGAGCAATAAATGAGATATTTTGTCCATTTCTTCGAGTTTGGCGCCAGCGGAAATCAACTCGGTGATTAAGCTGTCAAAATTTGTGAAGTGCTGGATAAGATTCACGTCAGGTTGCAGTTTTAAATTAAGTAACTGCTTGCGTAATGCCAATTGTGTAGCCAAGCTTCGTCGTTCATATATTTTATCAAGATTTTCAATAACGGTTTTTGCAGAATCCGTATTTTGGGCAAAATTTAAAAATGCGTCACCCAGATATTCCACAATTGTACCTTTTGCGATGAGATTCTTTCGCGTCCACACGTCGTCAGGGTTTTGTGGAGCTGGTTCTTCGATGACGGACGACACTTGCAGTTCAGCTAAAAGTGATTTTATTCGAAACTTCCACGTACTATAGCGGTCGCCATTAAACGGTTGAATATTTCTTTTTGCTCGTTGATCCATTTTTACGTATTATGTATTTGAACGTAATTTTAAAACAAAATGTTAACAACCACGTGGCCTGGGCCCATAACCTATTGGTGTAGGTAGGGTTGGCAGAATAAAATACGTGTAGACTGATCAACGTTCTGTATTCAAGTGAGGTAGCGATTAAGATATTGAACAAGTGACAGATTGAGTGAAAGTGAATGAATGTATTTATAAGATGATTGAATGACAGGAAATAGGACTTGGATTTTGTAATATACCAATACGTATAATTAGAATAAGTAATCGTAACTAGATAACAATGCACTACAGTACATAGTCAATATTTAATTATAAGCAGTTTCTTGTGTAACTATTATAGTGATAAACCATGTGACAATATCAAAATTAGGTTAAGCTGTTGCTATAAATAACGTGAATTTATAAAACTGGGTCACCGAAATTGGTTTACTTAAAACACACTTGTCATAAGTACTATTCCAATATAGGTGCAAAACTCAGGAGTGATTAAAAAGAAGAGAATCCGGATGTTGACTGACAAATCAATTGAGATCCTTCTTCACCCTTTTATCGCCGCTGACGGATATAACCAATCCTGGCGGTTAAAGGTTAAACTGTCAAAACGACTTATTTTAATACATTTCTATGGCAATACAACACTATGACGTCATGAGTAATATTAACTAACGCAATGTCATTTTTGCAATTTTAAAATAAGTTATTCAATCAAGGAATGCTGGATTGCAAAATGTATTACAATCTTACTTAATAGGAAAAGTAAATCAGTTTTGTATTTGAACCCAATCAACACAAAAATTTCAGTGACTCAGTAATTATAATTGGTGAATATTACTCGAGACAATGTGTAAAGTAACAACGCAAGGAAATAATTTTATAAACGACTCGTTGAAGCTTCAATATTGAGTGGAATTCACCAATCTCTGATGGTCCTTGTATATAAACTACCTCTATTATAGTTATCTTGAACACAAGACTGAATTCGGTGTCAATTCAGACCAATGTTAATCCTGTCGATGCCGTTACCCAAACACACAATCACCACTAAACTTAGATAAACAATTAATTGTTTATCTTTTAAACAATTTATTGTTTATCTACGCCATTAAACCATGCTAAGTTCTGAAACAAAAACGTGAATTAACTTTTAAATTAGGCTTAACGTAATTTGTTCGCCTAAGTCTGAAAAAGGCTCATTGGTCAAGAAGACTACTCAGTAATGCGTTTTGGGCACAGTTAGTCTACATGATAAAATCTTCCTCCGAGGATAGAATCGACGAATGAGAACGTGTTATTGCTTTTCTCACTGACATTGTAAAACAGCTGTGAATAATGTTAAAGGCAAATTATTGGTAATATCCTTTTTTTATTTTCCCAATTACAGATTTTAATTGATACCTACATAGTATTATGAAGTCTCGAAAATTCTTAATGCAAAGTGCATGCAAATTCATACACTCGAATAGAAATGTTGATTGAGAGATCAACTGAGCTTCATTTTACGAACCGATCGAAACAACGTTTTTCTATACATATTGTATGGAGTTATAGCTTTATGACGTAATAATGGATTTAATATGAGGATGATCATCCCATTTTTTTCCCAATAACTTGGGATGCATCTTCATCATCATCTGTCACGGCCCACTGCAGGGCATGGGCCTTCCCGCACAGCATAGTTTGGGATTATTATCCATTAATTAATTTCATTAAGCAGACCTGTCAACATGCCGTGATTAACATTATTTACCTCTGTTGCATTAAAACTTCTATGAATATTCATGGAAACAATGAAACATCTCGTGTTACAACCATTGTTATAATATTTTTTAGCGTAAGAAGTAATTATCTAGACATATCACATCGCGGACATAAGTGTCTGCGTCGGCCATGTGTGACATGTAAAAGGGGACGTGATATGGACTTTTGTTTCCTGGAAATTAACATATTGTATTTAATGAAGGTACATAAGCAGATTTTCCTTTTTTTAATTTAAAATACATAGTTGCCCGAACTTTTTTTAAAAATAAAGATATAGATACAGGCCTGTAGACATTTATTCCAACGAAAAAAACATTTATTTAACGTTATCTGTGAACTATTGAATAAAAAACAAAAAGGTTATCAGATAAATCATGGCTTGGTCATGTTTCTGATGTTGAACGAACATTTTAAAAATACTTGTAACTTACAAATACTTATCTGTTAAAGCAGTTATTACGAGTATCTTAAAATATGTAATGTTAATTTGTTTTTGAAATAACGGAAATATACATCAATTTATTTCAAACATCTTTTTTTCTGTTCTTAATCATGTCGTACAAAAGGTTCTTATTTGTTAATTTTGTTTTTACTCAATAAATGTTGTTTACATTGAGAATGTAAAATACCGGTACATGTAAATTCCATACTATGTCCCCAAAGATGGCTTTAAAAAGTATTTTAGATAGTATGTAGTGTTTGTTGTTGAATTAGAACTGAAAGCAGTTGCGCCTGGGTTATAATGAATGTAGGTACTGTACATGAGACGTGTTATGTAAAAAGTTTAATTATAGACATAGTTATCATGAATCTGCCACCGTTGACTCGTTGATAAAATGTTACACAGTTAAGTTATCGCCACATTTCTGTGGACGACTTGTCGATTTCAGCTATTTGTTATTTTGGTAAGCAAAACACAATATTTACTTATAGTCCGAAAGTAAAGCCCGATTTGACAGTTGTATTTTTCCATGCTTTGGAAGAAGCATACATTTTGAGACAAAAAATAGTTTCTCATGAAGAAATTCTTCAAAAGGTAACAATTCAAGGTAACAATTATTTACTTTTAAAGAGCATTCGTAATTTAGTAATTTTAATATGTGAAATCGTGCTTTAAATATCGGCCCGACTATAAGTGGTACCTACTGTTAGGTACAGTTGATTACTTATTTGTTGAACTATGCCATTCATAATCAAACCTGGCTGTGGTTGAATTTAGCCTTTTTAAATCGGACAACAATTACAAGAAGTTTAAAATAATGTAAACTAAAAAATTAGGCATTTGGCGTAACCTGGTAATTACGCCAAATGCCTAATTTTTTTAATCATATTCGCAAAGGTGCTGTATACCACATGCTATTTTTTTCAAACATTTTATATGTTGACTGACATATCACCCTGAGATGGCTTTCATCATCATCAGCTCATTAAACGTCCCTACCGAGGGGCACAACCCTACCCGTATAGGGTGATTAGACCTTAGTCGTCTATGCGGGCCCAGTGCTGGTTGGACGACTACACGCACAACCCTTGAATTTCTTCGCAGGCGTGCACCGGTTTCCTCACGGTGTTTACTTTCACCGTAAGAGCTGCTTTTAACGATCTGTAGAAAAAACATACATTCTGTATGGCATTATGCAGTTATATATGCAATTGTACCATGTAGTAACGGTATTTACAGTATCGTTATAAATACTAACCATTTAAATTTATATTAATTTGTTTCACGGACGGAGGTGATTGTCATGAACTTGTGTACCTGAAATTGTGCTGACATTTGGCTAGCCATTTAACCCATCGAACGCCAAGCTAGATACAATGGAAAACCTATTGTTTCTGTCTTATTTAAATAACACTGGCGTTCAAATGGTTCAAATTAATAAAATAAACCACTGTATTATGTCTAACGTCCAATAAAATAACTGTTAGATTTAGCAGAGATAATTTTTTGAAACGTCAGACTTTTATGTTTTGTATGTTATTTTATAGCGCCCCCTAGCGGCGAGAACCCTAACAGCTGGTTCCCACTTGGCGGGTGTCGAATCCGTATACTAATCGGAGGCTCCAATAGCATAGCATATTATATGAAGCTATTTACACGTGTCGGAAAACGATTTTATGCCGGCGCCATATTCGATCCGAAACCTGTCAAGTTACCCAGCTGTCAGTAAACTTTCGATTAAGTTCTAAGATACATCTTTAAACTATCTAGTCAAATAGCGGGACTTAATATAAGTACCTACAGTAGGTTGATACTATAATACCTACAAATTAAAATTGCTAAGCCAATCGGAGCTTTACCAAACAATAACAATAAAATGCATACGTAAGAATAATAAAATAGACTCCATTAAAAGTACTGTTACATTATCAGAATAACAAATCGTTAATGCACATAACATTGCTATTAACAATTTGTTATTTAGGTGAAGTGGTTTAAAGACGTGACTAGTAAATCGTAGATTAGGCGTTTGGATGCTTTTACACGATTAGTGATATTTATCATTGTAATATATTCCGTCATTATCAAGCAATGTTCGAGGTATGTGTAACCGTAGACGAATAATTAAGTAGTCAATTTTATATAAACATAAAATATTTAGTGAATATAAATACACAGCTTTCAATCAGCTTTACTTAGGTAACTACACGTAAGTAGTGGATTCGATTTTTTACGTTGTTACAATTGATTTTGGTTGTGATTATTGTATAATGGCTGATTTATAGAACATGTATGGAGCAGTCATAATACAGAACATCAATATTTAATACGATTTTTATTGATCACCCTGTTCTAGTTAAATCCTGCCCTGTAAAATAAACCGAGGGTGTAAATCCCAACGAGGTCACCTCTCGTACTTATAATATAGAAAGTACATATTCAGTCCTTTGTAGATACTATCATCGTCATCAGCCCATAACATCTCACTGCATACGGGAGTACTATTCAAGACAGAAATTCTCTGGCTATTTCAAGTAATACGTAATGCATTTGGGGGGGGGGGTATGTATGTAATGCATATTATATATATATATATATATATATATATAGGGATTCCGGGGCAGATTGGCCTTAAGTAGAGATGGCCTAGTCAAAAAAGCTCCATAAATTTGACTAGATGTCGCTAGCGCTCATTTAGTTCGCTCTGAGTCGTGTGTGCAAACACCTGTACGCAAAATATTGGCGAAAAAAAAGCTAAAAGTAAGTAAAATCCTCTTGTTTTGTTTTGCGTAATGTGAAAATGAATTAAAGAGTGACGTCCTATGTTAAAGTTGTGCAGTATTTCCTAAAAAATCTGCTTTTTAATACTTTTCGTGATGGTTCATGAGTCACTATAACCTCAAAATTAATACAATATCACGCATATTTGTCAACGTATCCGGTGTGGCATCTCTCCCAGAAAATTAGAGAGATGGCCATATTTTGTCAGGGTGTGATGGCCGTATTATTAAATACGTGATTGCATATTTTTTTTAACTAAGACCAATTTTTTATCTTATTTTGACCTTATTGTAGATGCAAATAAAAACAAGAGAAAAGCGGTACACTCAGCTCAACTACCGTCCAGGTTGCAAGCGGTACATCACTTCTGTATCTCAAATCGTGAACGAGATGAAGTTGCAGGAGCTTCAGTAGGACCAGATCGTGAGCTTGTCACTGATAATGAGTCATCTTCTAGTGTAGACGAACATCGAATTGAATGTAACCCGAAATCTTACCAAAAAAAAGACAAAGGAACGCTTTGATACAGACTGGTGTAAATATTGCGGCAATGCTTCCGTCGACTTCAGCTACTCCACGTGAAGAAAATGCGATAACATCCAGATCTGACACCAACGCGAATTCTAAATGAAAATCTCCTGTACCTCAAAAACTAACAGAAGTACGCAAACGACCTAAAGCAAATTGGCACAATTTTGACATCAGCAAACACACAAATAAGAAATGTAAAGAAGATGCTAAAAATATTAAAGAATACAAATTGCTAAGAAGTTAAAAAGAGAAAAAAAGACTGATTTAAAACTAAACAAGACTGAAAATATAAAAAGAAAATAAGTCTAATAAAAAAAAAGAAGATTGAAAAGGAATCAATAAAGAAAAATGTTCCGAGAAAAAGAACATCGTACGAAATTGTCTGATAGTAGTACGACGATGAGAAGAACTAGTATTATGCGATGTTTCAGATGGAGAACGTGGAGGCGAAGAAAACATCTGTGTTGGCGTGGCGAGAATTACTATGAAACACTTCTCGTCGAAGACTGGCTCCAGTGCAATTTGTGAACTCTTGGGTGCATGAAAATTGCACAGAGTTCGACGATATTGTGCTCCAAATGTGGAAAAAAGATGAAAATGATCTCAAAAATAAGAGGTGCTTGTAAAAAAGGAGTAAAGTAGGAATAACTGATGGCCAACTTACCTTACTGCTAAGGCCCATCTCTCCCGGGCACTCTGGGTGAGATGGCAATTGCATTTAAATGTTATGTTAATTTTGAGAAGATTATATTTGAAGAGATACGTTTTTTGTTAAAAACCTTATATAATGTTCAAAGTTTAATTAAAATAATAATTACAACTTACATCTGTGTAGTTTTGTTTCTATAAGACTTTAAAAAACTATGGCCAACTACCCTGACTTACCCTATATATATATATATATATATAATATATATATATATAGTTGTAACTATGCAACTTCAACCTGTCAACTTTTATCGTTTTCATTTACTGGGAATCCCGGGGTTGTATCGATGTCACCATTTGAACGGAGTACATTGGATGAAGACCGCGTTATAGCAGCGTAGTGTAGACCCGTCGTCGCCCGCTCTAACTCAGTCAAAATATGGTTTCCACGTAACATTTAAATGCCTTACAAAGAAATGCAGCTACAGAGCCAAATTCCTAGTAACCAATCAATGTACAATCTTCTGATAAGGAAGGTTTTGTGTACGTATAGGCATATTTCGCTTTATCACAAACCGCAGAAAATTTAGTTACAACTATATATATATATATATATAGTAATATATATATATATATAATATATAATATATAGTTTAACTATGCAACTTCCAACCTGTCAACTTTTATCGTTTCATTTACTGGGAATCCCGGGGTTGTATTCGATGTCACCATTTGAACGGAGTACATTGGAGTGAAGACCGCGTTATAGCAAGCGTAGTGTAGGACCCGTCGTCGGCCCGCTTCTAAGCTTCAGTCAAAATATGGTTTCCACGTAACATTTAAATGCCTTACAAAGAAATGCAGCTACAGAGCCAAATTCCTAGTAACCAATCAATGTACAATCTTCGTGATAAGGAAGGTTTTGTGTACGTATAGACATATTTCGCTTTATCACAAAACAAAGACCGCAGAAAATTTAGCTACAAACTAGTTAGACGCGTGCGATATTAACATCGTCTATATGAAACTGATTGACTTTGTCGTTGGTAAGTGAACTTTTTTTGTTATTTGTTTGTAATTGTGTCAAAAGCATAAATAATAAATTAATATCGACTGATATTTACACAGGGATCTTATACCGGATGGTGGGCAGCAGCGCCATTCTGCGTACTGGTTCACACTGCGGTCACCAACCCGCCTGCCCAGCGTGGTGACTATGGGCATTTACTCCCCATGAGCAGCGCCAACCAGGGACCGGGATATCTGGCGCCAAATGGGGGAGACCTTTATCCAGCAATGGACTGCGATAGGTTGAAGAGAGAGAGATTCACACAGCCATCTTGCCCCATATTAAGCGCAAGCTTGTAGTTAGGGTACTAAACAACTGATACTACTTATATACATTTTTTTGTAAATATATACATAGTATACATAGAAAACACCCAGACCAATACAAACAGATAATTATAAATAAATATCCAATATTAATACAAATATCTAGTCCAATTTAAGAGACGAGCTTCACTAATACGCTCTAAACAAAGGATAAACATGCATTTATGAAAACAAAGCCTTGAAAGAGTTAATTTCTCCTCATTTATTATGTAAGTATTAATAGGAGTCAGCACGACTTGTACCGACACTGTTGCCCATGCTAGAAACTAGAACAATACCGTTTAAGAAAAATCTTTAGATTTCAAGAGCCGTTTGACTATGACTAACGATTTTGTGAGTCATCATAATAATAGCTACAAGCACAGATTTTAAGTGCGACAAATGTAAGCTCAACGAGCATACACTGGCAGCCAGTTTACGCTCTGTGAGACGAGTCAAGGCGCACGAATATTAGAAGAAATTACCGCTTTTTCCCAAAATGCCATCCTGTGCAATTGTAACATGCCATCATCGCAATGAATCAGTAAATTTACCAAGATATATAATAACTTTTCACAGGTAAGAACGAAAAGAAATTGCGACACTGGGACTGCGTATAAACTTGGCGGCTTGTCCAGTCTAATTGTATATTCGGATGTCTGTGGCTACAAGATATCCACTTCTCAAAATAGATTTAATATCAATAAAAATAAGGCAGTGGTAACTAATATATGGGTAGTAAGAAAGGGATGGTGTTAATCGGATAGAGCGCTATCCTTTTCTTACTCTACTTAAGTGAAGATCAACGCTTGAGTCTTCTTCTAGAATACGGGCCAAGTGTCTTTATTACATATAAAACGTCAGTACCACAAACACATACGTAATATACTCCATCATCATTGTTTCCAGGTTAAAGTTACCTGACCTCAATATGTCCAAGATTGTTGATTTGCTGAACAAAAGCGATGTCTCGGTTTCCTTCGAAGTTACCCCGGATGTAGATTTAGGAGAACTGGACAGCTTGGATATTGACCCACTCTTCTTCTCGGTAACCTGGCATGCTAAGACACACAAGAACGAAAACCTGAATATCCCACCGTTGCGATTGGCCAAACAGTTGAGGAGTAAAAATAAAGAAGTGATGCTGCATATTTCGTGTGACATGATGAAAAAGGAATATCTGGGCGGGCTACTTGACTTACTTCAGGAGCTTGGAATAAGGAATCTTTTTGTTGTTTTGGGAGGCAAGTATTTTTTGCTACAGCTCACCTCTCTCTTCAACCTATCGCAGTCCACTGCTGAACATAGGTCTGCTCGATTCTGCGCCAGATATCCCGGTCCTTCGCGTCCAAGTCGTCAGCCATTGGGCCGGAGGATGACTTACGCTATGATCGCTAGGTCTGCACTCCAGAACTCGTCTGCTTCAAGAACTATCCTGCGACATACGTTTCTTGTTTTTTTTTATGACGTTATAAAAAAGGTTACCTGTTGAATACGATCTTGAAATAGCAAAAGGATCCATGTCATTATTATTGACACATAATGAATGGATCTTTGTCCAGTATGAACTACAACTTTTTGGAGAAACAAATGCGTTGTCGACCTTTAAAGAGATTGAGGTGAAAGGAAAAGAGATGATCACAAGGGTCACAGTTTACTTATTAACTTGCGACGTTAAGTCATAACAACCTTTAATTTCACTACCTTCAGTTAAACTGTTTTGAAAAAACTGTATCTGAATTCACATTTTTATTTACAGATAAGTACAATCCAGCCTCATCAGATTTCAGTACTAGTGAGGATCTTATAAAAGGCATAAAAGAAGAAACGGGAAATTATTTTTGTATCGGAGTCGCAGGTCTACCCGACTGCAGCGACGAACGATTACATCAGCTAAAAATAAAATCGATGCTGGAGCAGACTTTATTTTGACTCAGGCTTTCTTTGAACCAGCTCTGTATTCTATCTTCACTCTGCGATGTAGAACAAACGGCGTAAACGTACCTATTATTCCTGGTGTATTCCCCTTTGAAACATACAAAGAATTGTCTGGCTTCATAAATGTTTGCAAAATTAGAGTGTCACAGAATATTCTGGATTGCATCGGTGCTACGGAAGAGACCATAGAAATGCCAGGGAAAGAGATAACGCGAAATTTAATGAAAGAAATAACTGCAGCGTCATCCATAAATCACTTTCATTTGTTTACGTTGAACAGGTTGGCTAAAAGTGCTTCTATTGTAAAACCACTTTTATGAAATAAACACATACATATGTAAATTTCTGTTCAGTATCGACTTACGTTATACAGGATTTGCTTACGTAATGTGGTAAAATATATTTAAAAATTGATTGTTTTAATTTCCACATTTCAAAATATACCCCCCTGATTGCCTCATAAAATATCACAAATACACAATAAAAACAATCTTTTAGAAGGATAGGTCGAGAGATCCTGCAAATTGAATGCAAGTAGAATGAAATACTCTCAATCGAATTTATTTTAAAAAGTAAATAAGTTTTTCAAAATACGCGCCATCACTGACACCTGGTATGCCATAGATACAGCGATAGCGATGGTCGCTACCGTTTTCGGAGGAATAAGACTAGCTGCCGATATCGCATAGAATAATTATTCTGTAGTTATTTTTCTATGCGTTATCGCTGCATAATTGTATAGGTGCCTTAATACAACTTTTTTGTTGTTTTATGATAAGTTGGCATAATATGTTAGTTGCGGAGACATTACAAAAGAAGGAAATATACATTAATACACATAATAATACGATATCATAGAATAAATACCTATAATGAAAACCCTTTAAAATAAATAACAATGTGTAGCGAGCACGTTAATATAATTTAAAGCTTCAACACAATGCTGAGCAGCTGTGATATTATTTTTATAAAAATTGCAAAGAATTTGCTTATAGTTACTAAACAACGTTAATAAATCTGGTTAGATCACACCTACAATAAAATATCAAGTGACACTCAACACTCAATACCTAGTATTTTTGGTTATCACTCAAGTTATCACTTGACATTTTAAATAATATGTTATCTGTGGTCAGCCATTTTGGATTTCGATAAATAATGAACATCAACCAATAATAATCTTTTTTTCATCTACCTTTAATTGTATTTACAAAAACTGCATTTCTCAACTGCTATTATCTTTATTACTAACTGCCAACGTACCACTACTAGCGTTGGAACATCTCGATTTGGGCGGAACCGTGTCGCGACGATCAGCTGTCAGGGACCTTTGACGTGTAGAATACAAACAAATCTGATACAGGTTTGCTATGCTGATGTCGAGATGAACGGCACCTTTTACGAGCAGTTGGGTGGCGTTGCCGGTATGTTCGATCAGTGGGGTGCTTGTGAGAAAACAGTTTTAGCATGTGCTCTAGCTAGGCGAGTGCCCTGGCCCGGACTGAAGTTGGTGCAGCGAGCAGTCGAGGCTGCACTTCAAAACCATGTTGAGGACGAGCGACTCGAAAGAGACGCGAATGATGAAACGCTGCTAACGACACTCCTTACGCCGAGACCGGACGACACTGATGACGAGGGTAAGGCCTTACTAACAATATGTTCAATAACTTACCATATTCTTTGCATTGAAGACTCAGGATATCGTAAGTTCTGATTTAGTGTACATGAAAAATATTTTATAAATGATCAACTTGTTTTGAGGGTAGTTTTTCATCAATTCCCATTTAATGTTTAAAACAAATTAGCACTATTCAAACATATAATCTGGTATTATCAACTAACTAAATATATGTTCAGCATCCATATTTTCAAATATCATCTGAAATAATATATGCCTTGAATGTAAGCAGTACACAAACCATATGGGTAACATTAATTATCAAAAATATGTTATATGTAGTCAATGAATTGTTGGGGACAACTGCCCGCACAAAATAAAAGAATGAATAATTGTGTGAATGTGTTAATCCTAATTTCAATGTGTTTATCCTGATGTTTTATCCCTGTTCTAGAAATGCACCAAAATAGAATTATTTGAAATCTGTAAAACTGTTAATTTTAACAATTTAGCAAAAGTAAATAATATTTTTTTATGATGTTTAAGACTTGTTTAACAAGAAACAATGTTTTACCTCAAACTCTAATCTGGGAAACCTCCAATGATGCAGACTATGGTAGCAATTTGTGCTAGAAACATTGTTTCATCTTCATTGGTCATTATTGATAAATTGTTGCAACCCTTTCTTTGATATCACCTGTCGGTTACTTGCCAATCTGCTTTTTCTAATGCATTTCATACTGATCAAAACCTATTAAATTACAATCACACAATAATCTTCAAATACGGCAGCATAAGCTGAGGCAGGGCCTTTTGCCCACAAAATTTAATTACTGTTTTATGTTCTTACTTTTTTTTTTTTAATTTCTCTTTTAATGTTTTGTTGTATTGCTCCTTATTATGTCATTGTACTTTTTTGTGTAATAATGTTTTTTCTTTCTTTCTTTCTTCTTTAAATAGACCATTGATAGCCTTGGTCAGGCTTCATGTTAGAAGACTTGGTATATATCTGCTGTCTTTTTCAAACTTTAACTTATTGAAATAAACAAATGAATCTTTTGGTTTCTTTTGAAGGGCCTCTTGAACAGGCTCAAGGTTGCTCAGTGTGCTATGGAGAGGGCTATGTTAGGTGTTTCCCTACGCGATAGAATCTGAAATGAGGATATCCGTAGGAGAACTAAGTTGAAGTGCCAGTGGGCAGGGCACATAGTGTGTTGAACCGATGGCCGATGGGGTGGAAAGGTTCTAGTAGGTAGAACGAAGTATAGGCTGACCCCCAACCAGATGGACGGATTACCTGGTTAAGGTGCCGGGTGGCAGATGGATGTCAACTGCTAGGGATCAGCCCACGTGGAAATCATTAAGGGAGGCCTTCGTTCAGCAGTGGACATTTTAGGCTGTAATGATGATGATGATGATCTTTTGGTTTACTAGATTGGCTTAAATTTCTAACAAGATGACAATTTAATTTTTCGTTGGAAGTTTTTACCTGCTAAAAAAGCAAGCAGTTAGTAATATAATAAAAGGCACATACATGTAAAAAAAAAATATAGTTTATATGTAAAATCCATGATAATATCTGTTTTCATAAGTGAAAACAGAAATGTGACTAAAAAAACTGGCCTTTTCCAATGTAACTTAACTTCTTCTGTTAACAACCTTTTACATAATGGATGGCAGATACATAGGCATTGCTTTATATAATTTATGCATAAAGTAATGTATTAAAAGTAGTATCCTTAAAACAAGAACATAATAATAGACATAAAAATATTCATATGCTTAAGTATCAGGCTGAAACTGACAGAAAATTTGTAGCAGAAAAATGCGATGGCCAGGGAAAAGGACGATTTTGTTTTTTGACTGCAACATGCAATTATTTTTGATTTTTGCACATATTCCATAGAAAACAGTCATTTATTGAGATCAAGTCTTTTCTCGTCCATTGCTATCGCATTTTTTCTGCCAATTTTAGCCTCACTGATTAGGCGGCATATAAATGAGGCTGAAACTGGCAGAAAATTGTAGCAGAAAAAAAACGATGGTCAGGGACAAAAAAAGCCTCTTTACCAAAAAAGTCTGTTCTCATTCATAATTTTTGACTGCCGCGTGCTAATATTTCAAATAATTTTAACATATTCTATTGAAAACAGGGACCAAGTCCTTTTTCGTTTCTGGTTATCGCATTATTTCTGCTAGAATTTTCGCATTCAGCCTCATGGCATATGAATATAGTTTTTGCCTAAAAATACAAACAATTCTATAGCAACCAGCCACAAGCATCCGATTATATAACCCAATGAGTTAATAAAGTTTTGTTTCCACTTGCATAGTTGTTTTTTTTTCCAAACATCAGGCGGAGAACAGCTGCTCCACCTGCTTACATTACTGCCGTTACTGCGTACGGATAACGAACGCGGCAAGGACGTGTACATGAGCGCGGCGCCCGCCCTGGTGCAGCGGTGCGTGGACGCGCCCCGCCGCTCCACCGTCGCACACGACCTGTGCCGCCAGCTGTTGTCTTATTTGTTGGTGCACCCGGCACTCACGCATCATGATCAGAGGTGATGTTGCTGATGAAAATAATTTGCGTAACTAATTTTATTAATAAATTATTTTTATTGGCGGAAGCCTATGTTCAGCAGTGGAAATTATGTGAGTGAAATGATGATGATAATTATTTTTAAAGTAGCTTATGATTTTCCTTATAACATAATCTCTCTGCCAAAAAAAGGCCCAAATCCGTCAGAGATTACCCGGAACAAACAGACAGACATACTGTTAAAATTGTTGTATCGGTGTATGTACAGTCAGCATCTAAAAGATAGGAGCACTTAAGGTATCCAAATTAATATTGTACAATTGTTATCCAAAAAACGATAGATCCAGTTGCCATACAAAAAATATGTATTTATAAGTAAAATAACATTTTGCAAACAAAAAATGTGATAAAAAATATTTTATTTTACAGCACCTTGACACTATGGCTACGCTATTTAGAGAACCACATATCCGGCAACAGAAATACAGAGTCCGTGTGGCAGCAGAGAATAGAGCCATGTTTGCTGCCAGAAACGAACATATGGGGTGCAACCAACGGTTTCAGACGGACAATCGGCAAAAACGTCGAATTCAGAGGAATGATCGACACAATAGACTCGTGCTACACAGACTTACTGCAAGAGTCCTTCTCGAAGAACGGCCGAGACGTTGACTTGAGTTTGGATGGGGAGAAATTGAACTTTGACGTGGCATAACGCAAGCCTAAATCG
>PQWD01011274.1:0-11436 GCA_019425675.1 Leucinodes orbonalis
AATGAGCAGTTGGAAAAGTACGCCAAAGTCAAAACTTTCAAAGAATGAAAAATTGAACCAGTTCCGTGATTTACATTATACGAGGTATCAAAGGTTTGCCGTTTTCTCTCTCATAAACGTAAACATAGGCTTTCCCATTCTACGCTAGATTCCTGGCCCCCGCTTTCTCTTTCATCCACAGCGACCTTTCGCAAATTGTCAGGCCTGAGCTCGTATCTTAGAAAGTAAACACACTTCAATAAATTGTAGCAATCCGAGAATTAAAATAATCTATTGACTTAAGAAAAGTTTATTTGGCAATTTACCGTGATATTATCAATAAATTCATATTTCTAAACATAATAGGATGACAAAGGTGACGCGAAGGTGAAGAGGACTTCGACGGAAAACCGCTATGAATAAATTACCCGCGTACCTAAAAACGAATAAGCTATATAATTTAAAAGTCACCTTTTTCCTTTACCCACTCATTCTCAATCAGTCTTCACAAAAAGGACATGTACCGCTGCGGTTAGACCACTCTGTGATAGAGTGTTTTTGTGTGTCTTAGAAAAGTGAAAACGGGATCTAATAATGTTTATATTTTAATCTGACGGTGCCATGTGAAATGTAATACTAAAACATTTTACTAGTTTTCTATTTCTTAGTGTTTCTTAAAGAAAAATTCCTCAAGGTTCTCATACTCACCATCTTCTTCAACTCACTTTTTTGCATAGATTTGCTGAAAGAATGTATTTACTATATATTATATTTACTTAATTATAAAGAAGGTTTCAATCGTGGGTTAAAATTCCCGAAGAATAAGGTTTGAGCTCTGACAAGCAAAGAGGAACGAGGGAAAGGGACTTATTGCTACTTAGTAGATCATATTAAAGAAGCGTTTAGCCTAGCGATATTTAACTGTATGATATTATTTCGGAAAAATGTGCCTGATCGAACATAGTCCCTAGATTCGCTTTGTGTTTCGCGCCGAAACATTTCACTTTTATGAAGGTTGCATTGCGCTTTTGGCTCCTTAGGAGCTACGGATGCCCATGAGCAAGTGTTACATCTGCAAACGAGCCATTACAAGCCCAATATTATTAATAAGATCATCATCCTCACCTCATTATACGTCGCCACCGAGGGCTTTCCAATCTTTGGCTAACGGCTAAGGCATGCGCAGCTTTTCTCGTAATGTTTTCTATCACCCGAAGAGCATCGGATAAAAGTATATAGATTTAGATAATACGAAAATATATTGTGGTACGTGGCGGAATTTGTACGTGCATCCTTCAAATTGGAAGGCAACAGTCAACACCAATGAACCACCGGCGCTTATTGACGTGAACTGTCGCCTTAAGCATATAATAACAACTGAACTATCTTAATAAATTAAAACGTTATGTAATGAATTCATTTTTCTATTATTTTTATTTATGATAACCATATAATTTTCATATATATCAAATCCCGTACAAAAAACCACCAAGGTTTGTAGTGAGGGGATTTTCAAATGAAAATTAAACTAAAATAACATTTTAAGGGGATTTTTTTTATAAAATCAAATATTCTCAAATTGCCTGCTAGGAATTGAGTAAGCTTTAGTTTATTTGAAAATGATGATTTTAATGTGAAAATTAGTATTCAAATGTAAAGTCAACACAAATGCTACAGTTTATACGACGAAGGTCCGAACTTTATCAAAATAAAAGTGTTTTACGTTAGATGTAGATAGCCGTTGCCATTTTTATTGTGGCCAGTGTTTATTTATATGGGAGTCGCTTGCGGTTATTAAGATATCTTAGTTTATGTTAATGTATGTACATAATTGGATTGCATCGTTGCTAGATATTTGCTGTTGTTTGCCGACCGGGAACAGAAATAAACTTAGTATTATGAGAGAGTTTTGAATACATAAAATTACATGTAATTAAGAGGGTAAGCCTTTGCCTTGTTGCGGTATATAATAGGCTAGTAATATAATCATAATAACTTTCAGTTATTATTTTGGAAACGTTTCAAAGTAAAATTACCTTTAGTTTGTAAGCTCTGTGAAGCAAGTTAATCCCCTAAGGTTGAAATATCAAGTTATTTGCATATTTTTTGCATAAGGATCTACTTTTATGAGCAATTTGAACTCGTTTATAAACTTGTAAATTTGATGACAAATTGTTTTAAAGTAGAAGGATATTTTTTTGACGTTTAGTTTAGTTTAGTAAAATATTCCTGCGTTAAAACTGTTCATATCATCGCGTAACTCTTGCTAACAAAAAATTTTTGTTTGACAAAAAAGTCCAAGTCACCCAACGAAATTACTTTGTAATACGAAACTCAGAAAAACGTTACTGTTTGTTACTTTATATATTTTGTTGTGAAAACAGCACTCAGACCATCAGATAACGGAGCACCGAAAATAACATAAAATAATAATAATTTAAGCATGAAATAAGTAATTTGCATTGTTTTGTTTAGATTTAAGAATTATTTTTCTTATTTTAGTGTTTTCTATCTTTTTTTATTTAAACCACAATTACCTACATTTTAATTGCTAGACCTTAATTGAATAAATACGAGTAAATAGCATTTGCATTAGGATTTAGCAAAAATGTTTGTATAACCAGTTTACATTTAAACACGAGTGAAAAAAAGCACAAGTTGTGAAACAGTAACACTGTTTGTCGTTAAAAAGTATTGTTTTGTTGTCCGAATTTTTTTCCAAAAATGTTCAACAATGCTGATAAGCAAATGTACACGCTGCAAAAAGTTAAACATTACGAAAAAAAAGAACTTACGAAAAGAATCCTCATCGCAGTGACAGTGGCGCTGCACACTAATTAGGTCAAGCGCGAACCTCGCAAACTACACTCCAGGATACAAATACCACCAATTTTACAACTTCGGGATAGTCCCATTTTTTTTTGGAATGTTTCACAATTTTCATTAAAAAAAAATTGATCTTAACGCGTGATTTAAAGGTACATAATCAAACCCACGAGCATACTACTAGGTCACTGTGACATGTTCGCTACATTAATATTAGCTACGTTATTATAAATGAAAATTTTGCCAACTGACGCGATGGCAGTCTCTTGCTGCGAACACTTTGAGTGACATTGTGAATATAGTATTGTTAACATCATATCATCACTTGTTTTAATAAATTATGAAGCCAAACAATTATTTGAAATAAGAAGTTAGATTATCAAAATTTGATCAAAGTTGAAATTGAAATGAACGAACCATGTCCGATCAAGGAAGGCAGTCCTACTCGAGGCTAGCACCGTGCCCCTTAATGAACTAGTCTAACGAAACAACCTTTTTTAAGCTCAGTATAGACCTATTTTAGCACCAGGGGCGAGAAACTTTAATTATTATCAGTGCACGGCCACTAGGTAATTTGGTAGCAACTTGTAATTGCGCATTGTACAAGTTTTAGAGTGCAGTCATGAATTTAAGGTTACCTTTTATTATAGAACTAAATCTCCCTTTTAATTTATTGCGAAGTGTTTTGAATGATTAAATAGAATGATAATGTGTCCGCCTCAATAATAAAAACTCTTAGTTAGAGTATATATATAATATTATATAAGAAAGCTACATACGAAAAAAGTCACATAGTGATAGACAGCCACAGATCGCTTAAATTAATTGCGAAATTATATAATTCAAACAGATGATACAAGCTAATATTTTATATAACTTACGTCTATTACAATATCATCATCTATATTATGGTTTTTCAAGACAAAAATTCAAATCATATATATTTAAAAGATTACTAGTGAGCTTGCGAGCTTCTCAAAATTTTATAAATCTTTATTAGCAAATTTCACAATGTTTGCATAATCACATATTTACTTTAAACTTTACAGTAAAACGAGTTTTAATATCAAAATATATTTCATTGTTCACTTAGTAATTCACTAAGTAAGCACCTACGTAAATTTAATTTTATGTTTTCAAATAATACTTCTTTTTACAACTATCGTAAACACTTGTAATGGTACTCTAGGCTAGTCCTAACTCTCCACTGTGTAAAACGGGTATTCGACTGTTAGATGTGGTTATTAATAGTACCCTAGACATACATTAAAATCAACTGTAGCTAGAGAAGTACAAAAGGCTGTATAATGGCCCTGGATGCACTAGTTGACATTCACGGACTATTAAAATTAAGTGTCAAAATTCTAATAATTAGAACTATAGTTTTTTAAAATACAAGTTTAGGTAAACTAAGAAACCCATCTCCACACAACCGTGGCACATTTGCAAGTGAATAAACTGGTTACAGACATCCTTACCGTAGCATAGCTATGAAGAGATTTGACATAAGACACGAGAGCTAAATGCTAACAACGCATATAATTTACTGATACGGTAACTTGTAACTGCTCCAAGCTACTACGAGAAAATAAACTACTCGCAGCTACTCTGAAACGAAACAATGCTACGATGTAGTTATCTTTTAAATATAATTATCGTAAGAAGTAAAATAAACCACAGTGGTTTAAAGATTTTTAAATTGAAAATACAAAATGAATCACTCATTCTAAGCAATCTGGGAAACCGAGCTGGTCACATAGATTGACGCAGTGACAGACAAATTGCACTCACCTCTATTAACTTCAAGTCTTGTACGAACCAATAAAAGATTCACGATTCATTTCACTTTGTGATTTAGAATTACAAAACTGTTTGTCTTGAGTAGCACCGTATAATTTTATACATTTCTGTTCATATATGTTTAAAAGTGAAAACTTATTAGATCGTGCATGATCCAACGAAACTCTGCAATCTGAAGCAAATGGCTACAAAATTAGTAAAAAATTTCATGAAAAAAAATTGTATAGTTTTGTCAAAATACTGTTACGAGCTGGGGTTCCGATAAATTATTGCCAAACACGAAGAATAACACGGTAACACACTTTATTAATTAACGAATATAATCACACACAACACTAATAACACTTACACTCGTACTAATTAATCGATTAACGCACGCACAAAATCCGTAATAACACTGCACACTATAACACAACACTTTCCCACACACACGTAATAATCACACGTTAACTCTTCACACTGTTATATCACACTCGACGATCCCTTAGATATCGCTGTATCACTCGCTTCTTCCTTGTAGTCGCAGGTATTTCGCTCTTCGTTCGCTCTTGAGTAGAACACAAGACTCCCGGCGCACCCGTCGGCCCGCCTTATATACCTGTCCGGCCGCTGAGCTCGAAGCGTCGACGTCATTCTACATAGTTCGCGAATTATCTAGAACATACTACACTCTTGCTATTTGACAATTCGCATGTCATACTCTATGGATTGTCTGTGACTGACGTCACATATTAGCCGCCATATTAATGACATTTTAATACGTCAATTCGTAACACTGCCCCCTTCAAGAAATGCTCGTCCCGAGCATTATCTCCATAGAAACCGCTAATCGATCCACATGAACAATCTTGGATGCTCCTCGTGGGTGCTTGCGTATACGGTACGTGACGTCGTTAATTTGGTTATAACTTGGTACGGTCATCCCATTTAGCTTGAAGTTTAGAAGACTTTCCTTTGCTTCGAAGTGGGTTATGTAGCCATACCAATGAACCTTCTTCAAAACCTTGATTGTTTACGTTGCGTTCGTAACGTTTTGGCCCTCTCCGATGACTGCTGTGTTGTTGGCAGTTGTAATTGCTGCCCTGTTACATGTTGTTCAGTCCGCCATGCGTTAATTTGCTTGCGGCAGTTGGAGCGAAGATGGCCTTTGAGCCCACAGAATAACATCTAGGGATAAATCTCCGCAAATATCGACAATCAGCCGTTTCAACAACTTCCCTGATGTGGTGGTTCTTTGATCTTGTCGCACTGCTTCCACTTCCAACGCATGGGCCAAGGCGTCTTTAGAGTAGCGTGGTGTCCAAGTCGCACAGCTGCTCTCACCTCCAAATCCCGTATGCCATCCACAAAGGCCTGCACCAATATCTTCTGAGCTAGTATGGGCTCTGTTCGATATGCTTTACGAACAAGTTTCTCAATCTCCAATCCCCACTGTTGTAAATTCTCACCAACGCGCTGGACCCGTTCTTTAAGCTGAGCGCGAAACACATGTTCCAAATGAGCATCACCAAACCTGGATTCCAGTGCTTGCACCAACTGTCCATATGTCACATCGTCGCCAAGAGTTTCAAGAACAAACAATGCTTCGCCCCTTAGGCCCAATGTTAGCGCCGTCAAAGCCTGGGATTCTGTCCACGAGTTCACTTTCTTAACCACCCCGAACTGTACTTTGTACGCCGACCATGACGTTGTCCCATCGAATGGCGGCACTTTAACGCCTTTTGTTGAAGGCGCGCAACCAACGGATAGCGGGCTACCATTGGTGATCTTTAGCTCCTTCACTTCCTTCTTGAGGTCGGCAATCTCGACGAAAGCTTCCGTAATCCGTTTCTCATAATGGCCGACTTGCTCCCTAATTTCTTGAAGATCCTTCACAAACTTGGTATGGATGTCCTTGATAAGGAGCATTTGTTCTTCTTGTCGACGAGCCTGCTCTTCCTTGTAGACCTGCAGCTGCGCCTGTAATAGCCTCGTCTGCTCCTCCTATCAGCCTGGAGTTGCGCTTGTAACTGTCGAGCTTGTTCCTGTAGCAACGCCATCAATGCAGCCATATCGAAAGTGGACGCTGCAGAGCCGTAGATGGTCCCGCACACCTTCTGTTGCAGTCGCTGGGCTGCCCGATGATGGCGACTCTTCAAACCGGCTCCTGTCCATAGCGGCTGTCGCTGGCTTCTAGTACGAACAACGTCCGTATCTTCCTTCGGTAGCACAGCATAATTTATCCCACTTCTGACACCAAATGTTACGAGCTGGGGTTCCGGATAAATTATTGCCAAACACAAGAATAACACGGTAACACACTTTATTAATTAACGAATATTAATCACACACAACACTAAAACACTTACACTCGTACTAATTAATCGATTAACGCACGCACTAAAATCAATTAACACTGCACACTAAACACAACATTCCGCACACACACGTAATAATCACACGTTAACTCTTCACACTGTTATATCACACTCGACGATCCCTTAGATATCGCTGTATCACTCGCTTCTTCCTTGTAGTCGCAGGTATTTCGCTCTTCGTTCGCTCTTGAGTAGAACACAAGACTCCCGGCGCACCCGTCGCCCGCCTTATATACCTGTCCGGCCGCTGAGCTCGAAGCGTCGACGTCATTCTACATAGTTCGCGAATTATCTAGAATACTACACTCTTTGCTATTGACAATTCGCATGTCATACTCTATGGATTGTCTGTGGACTGACGTCACATATTAGCCGCCATATTTAATGACATTTTAAATACGTCAATTCCTAACAATACATTCAACTTTAATGACTAAAAAAACTAAGTACTAAAATCCTCGAATATATTTAGGTATATATTATCTAGAACGCCTCTTGTCTATGGATCGACCACATGCGAAAGGCTGAGTAAAAAAGCACCGGATATTTGTGCAGAATGGGGAGGCCTAGTATCTAGCAGTGACTGCAAGAAGTTATTATAAATATCGATTTACAAAAGAATAAAATAATTTTAATTTCACATACAAAGTCATACAGATAATATATACACAATAATTATAAGAACGTACAGACAAATAAATAGTAAAAAGCAGTTAATTATACATTGCTTTGACATTAAGCACGTGTTTCTAATGTACATGAACATCAGTGTCAATTACCATAAGGTGAGTAGTACGATCGTTTGCCTTCTTATAAATATTCCATAGGCCATGGACAAGTCATCAGACAAGAAAAATTGTCACAATTCGGCCTGTTATTTATGTAAGAAACACATATTAAGACATTAGGCTCGCATCTATCACAAACTCTCGAAATGGATAAAGCGTATGCCGACACTTAACCAGATAGACTGATGATCAGGTAACGATGCAGTAGTCAATAGGTATCAGCCGCGTAAGGGTAATGGTAACCAAGTGACCCTCATACCACACATATAGCGTTCTTTAAGCGTAGAAAAATTAGGCTGAATCATTTGAGTAGAATAATTTGGTCTAGAATGTATGTCTCATATATCTATAGAATGTATCTCTCAGAAAGCAAGTGTTTTGAACTTAATGGTAGTCGTTAACACCAAACGTTCCGCACTGGCCTGCTGGACTCAATCGCCCATAGCTATGCTTTGCGGAAAGGCCTGTGCCAGCAGTGGAGATTTATAAGCTGATGATGATGAAGCTAATGGTTTTGTGACCTCTGTATATGGTCATGAAAGTACTATTTTATGCTTATTTCTTTTACAAATACGTATTTACTTTGTGTCCGTTTTATATCATTGTTCCTAGCTAAAGCACCGGCGCGTGTCTCCACTGCCAAACTATTAATCACGTGCACAAAAGGCCGCCTTAGAATCGCCTTTAATATAATTACTTTCTTTAAATTTTCCAAGTAACTCGGCCCATTGTTCTCGATATAAAATAAGCACAGGAAATTGTACCTGCGGCAAAATTAAAGGGATTCATTTTCTTGACATCTGTTTAGACGGCAAACTTAGTCAGGAATAAGTGCTTTAATAATCTCGCTTTCCTTTGACATTTTGTACGGATTCAAATTAATACAGGCAACCGTTTGTGAATTATCATACGATTTTGGCCAAAATCGATTTAATAATTTAGCTTTGAACCTATTTTATGTTAATGTCTTTATTTATTCTGAAATATTTAATTTGTTTCCTCGTAAGTATTCTTTTTTTAATCAACAACTATTGCCAAGGTTATCACCAAGGTTCACCGCATCTGATTGCTGTTCCGCTTCGTACCAGTTCAGAAATGCAACAAATGCATAATTTCCACGACGGTAGCGAAACGGCGAAGCCATACATATCGGTCGGCCAATTCGCACTAGACTCGCGTGGACGACTAAGGCCTATACACCCTCTACGAGAAGGCTCGTGCCCCTCGGTAGAAGTATAATAATAAAATGAGTTGATTATTATTATGGAAATTAAACAACGGATAAACATAGGTACATACTTTTTGTAAATTTATATTATACATAGAAAACACCCAGACCAATACAAACAGATACGTTCATGCACGCAAATGTTTGTATCGCCCTCATCGAACCCGGAACACTTGGTTTAATAGACGACGTCTCAACTATTTCACTAGATGAGCCGTCGATATAATCATATACTTGACTTTAATTTTGATAAATTAAAGTTTTCTAATTTGACACCAGTAGATTGTTTCCTATTCAACCTATCGCAAGATTGTTTAACAGTTGCGATTTTTGTACCCGGCAAACGTTTTGTGCAGAGCAAGCATACTATTCAAACAGGAGTGCAGGCGTCCAGTGATTAGGAAACAATCCGTCGGTTGTCGCGTGTAATTTATCATCGCACACCATTCATTATGCGTCCGCTGTTCCGCGTGCGATTCTGTAACACATTTGCCACCGCCCAACTATATGAGTAACATGAGATTGTTGCATAAAACTAGGGATATAAGGGGACAAAAGTATGGAGTTGTTTAAGAGAGACGTTAATAAAGAAATAAAATATATATATCATTGACAAGCAGACATCGCCATCTAGTCCTAATTTAAACAAAGAGCTGATGCTTTGGTACAGATAAACATACTTTTATTGTATTTTATATAAATATATACATTTTAAAGCCAACACAAAAGATACTTTGTTATGCACGCTAATGTTTATATTGCACGTATTAGTTGATGCTTAACTTTTACACCACATGGCTCTCCTTCAACCTATCCACTAACGGTCACAGGTCTCCCCCATTTTGCGCTAGATATCCCGGTCCGGTAGATGACTCGACCAATATACTAAACTTTGGTCTTAGCAGAACCCAACCGTATTTACAAATTATGTAAACAATAACAACTATTATGATACTTATCAGCATCGTGAACTACATCAAACTAATGAAGACTAACGGACGAACGCCAAGCTCCCCCAATTAGTTCCGCACATCAAAAACTTTGTGCCGCAACCCTCAAAAGCAGACAAGTAGCTCGAAGGCACATTTACCCGTTTGTCCGAGTAGTTCGCTTTGTATGTACAAGTATGAACCTTGTAGTATAATACATATAAGTGACTTTCATGAGATTGACGATTGAAAATTACGCAAAATGTTAGATATATATAATTCATTCTCTTAGTCTACTGTAAGTCTTCGAACATTGAACTGTGTACCATCCAGGAGAATTCTAAACTAGCTTTATTCAATGATGAGGCGTTTGGCCGTCGATCGTGTTGGTTATCGGATGTGTAACCGAAAAATGCGTCGACAGCGAGCTATGCTTGGTTTCACACATGGATAAATCACAAATGAAGTTGTTCGTAAAAGAAATTTAGTTACCCACATAGCTCGCTGGATCAGCAAGTTGACGTGGACGTGGGCTGGTCACCTAAGTCGCACAACTGATGGCCGTTGGCCCAGACGACTTTAGTATTGGAGACAAAACTTAGCAAGCGTAGCATAGAACGCCCTGCGGCCCGAAGAAAATAAGACTTGTGAAAGGTGAATGTTAAGACTGGATAAGAAAAGCGAAGGACCAGGATATCTGGCACAACAGGAGAAAACATTTTGCAACAGTAGGCTGCAATATGTTTAAGCAAACATCCACGATAGACTTTTGAGACTTTCTTTGCTAATATTTAAAGGCCTCCATTAAATTTAATTTAACATTGATAACGAAGGATGGAGATTGGCGCGCCACAGTATCCTGTAGCTCTATAAATGTCTTTGCTAACTCAATAAGAACAAGACACATCTCATTATAAGTGAAGGTTCTCGTAATAATTTAATTAGTTTCTCAACAGAGGATTGATTACTATCCCTAATAGTATCAAAGTGCAAGAATATTTAAAGGTTCTTCAATAGAATACGCTCGTATAATTTCAAACTTGTCTGCTAATTCTATTCTTGTAATTTTAAAATTAGATTTCAATATTACTTGAAGTTTATCCTTAGAATGCTAGGCAACGCTTTCCAAGGCTGTCCTAACTTGTATTAATTGAAGTATTTTTAATTTACTACAGATAGTTTCGTAGCTGAGATTGTTGCGTTGAAAGACAAAATTAACTTAATGCATTATTTTTGAATAAGATTTCTTACAGTTTAATTTAAGATTTGTTAAAACCAAAGCGATGTAGAATAATTTGGTTTGGAACCAAGGTTTAACATGCATAAAAAAAAATCTGCTAAAAAAACAGAAAAAAAATAATATTGATTTATTAGGAACAGGTTTTGGACACAAAATAAACATAGATAAACCCAAAATTTAGTACCACATCTAGGACATTAGATTTAAAAGAAACTGTGGAGTACACACACGAAACACCCTAAGATCCAAAAAAGATTAACCCTAAGATTGAAAGAGCACTTTAAATAAT
>PQWD01011277.1:0-79434 GCA_019425675.1 Leucinodes orbonalis
TTCGTTAGTATGCACGGTGCACTAAATTTCAACGAAATTATTTGGTCGATGCATATTCAATATCTCAACTAATCCCACTATTTATAAGGTTATATTTTAAACATTGATAGATATTAAATATATAATGGTTAATTTACAAAAAACTAATAAAACATATGAATTTTAAGATCACAAATAATGAAATAGCGAAATATTGTGCACGTTTTACTTTAACATGTACCAATAATTGAGACACATTGATTAACCCTTACATGTTTCCTTGATTATTTATAATATCGTCCTTTAACCCCTTGACCGATAATGATGCCTTAAGGCGCCACACACAATTTATTTTCATTTGTTTCTGGATTTCCAACGTTCAATGGGTTAAATAAAATTCAGACAGAATTAGCGCATTTTAAAAATTCGCTTATTTCTGCTTACTACTTTTAAAAATAAACCACGATACATTATAAACATTTCCAAAGGGAATCAAATGGGCAATTTCCCAGAACATAGATTGTGTTACGTCTCATTGAACACGCTAAAAAGGTTATTAAAACTACTCGATCACTGTCAACTCGCTCTTGATCAGATGGTTTCTGTGCGGCTTACAAATTTGCAAAGAAATATTTATTTAGAATATATTTCAAAGTAAACTTACATATGGGAGATATTGAATTATTTATTACCAAAGCATAATTCACATTATAACATGTATTACCTATAAACGTTACGATGGAACACCGATGAAGGAATACGAGAGGAATACCTATAATTTGGACTGTATAAGGTTTGCAATTATAGGGTAAAAGCCAACAGTTTATATACCACTAACTCAAATAACTCCCTATCTGCTGTTTTGTTTTATGAGCAGTTGTGCCTATTCAAGGCGAGAATGAACAATATTATTTGGCTAACCATGCTCCTTCTTTGGCTGTATTGTCAGTATTGTCACGTATCATAAATATGTCTGACAATAGTATTAGTTAAAATCTAGGCCAAAATTTTGCAAGAAGGATTGACTGTGATGAATTGTCCCACTGCAGGGATTGGAAAACTTGGCCACATACCACCACAGATGGGAGTCGTCCAATGGGGATTGGTATAAAGACTACAAAACTAAGATAGCAGTGAGACCGATGGGTTAGTGTGCCCTTAGAAGTTCCTTAACCTACCACTCGGGTCCGATACGGATTGGTGGGTAATAACTCTATCACAAATTTGTTTGTGATAGAAGTCATTTGTAGCCGGGACCGTCGCGTGCCCTCCAAAGTACGGAATTATATTTCTTTTTAGTCAATCAAGGAATTCAGCCTACAATACAGTGTGCACAGGTAGGTCAATATGATTATGGTTAGTAATATTTCCTGCTTAAATTATACTGAAAAGACTTGCTTTCCTAGGCAAAATTCCATATGGACAAGTACGATTATCAAAAATAATATTGCATAAAAAATTCAAAGGCAAGCAAACGCTTTCAAGAAATCTTCAAATATATAGGTTCATTTGCTCATATTTTCCTCAGTCGACTCTAAATATTACCATACCATTTATATGCATATGTAAGCACTTACCTGCGTCTCACCTCGTTGAACGATTTCCGAGCACGTTTGCATAAATATAATCACACCACCATGGAGACTTCTCACTTCATATTAAAGGGCTCCTGTTTTAGCAACCAAGTGGTATATTGTGGAATATTTAGGGGGAGTCAGAGTGAAAAAATTAAAAGAATATCCGACATAAATCTCAATTACACTCCGAACCAATTAAATATGCACTTAAATATAAATACGCACTGAGGAATTTAGTTCACTTTTGTGTTTATTTTACTATCTTAGGTTTGGACTACTATTTGGGGAAAATATTTTTTTGGTTTTCAATGCGTGTATAAGTACTCGTAGGTACACTAAAGACTCTTTATGTAACTATGAATAAGATGGCAAGGTATTGTTTTTATTTATTTTAGTTTTTTATGTATTAATAACTGAATAAACAAAAATAATAATTACATCCTTTTTTTCAATTCATAATAATTTAAAATTTTCCCAATGTTTTAGTAACAAAGTCCCAAAAAAATATTTAATATGAGTGTTTTAGCAATTCGCAATCAAACGTGCAGAAAACTAGATTTTAAATAAAATGCTTATGTTTCAGAAAAATATTTTATTAAACTAGAAATAAAAACGTCAATTGTAATTGATGGAGCTAACCTGAAAAAAGTGTGCGGTGCTAAAAATGTTTCACGCTCGACTAAATCACGCCTTGATAAATGAACGGTATATGAACATACACACATAGTATTCTATAAATTTATTGAGTTCTATGAATTAGCATTGGCTCTGAAATATTGGGCTGCAATGTTTTTGTATTATATTTTATCATCATTAGCCTTTATCGTTCCAATGCTGGGCTTCTCAGCGTAGATTAGCCATGGGGAGATTGGGCCATGAGTCCATGACCTACCTACTTATGGATTGATGGCTACCGTAATAAGATAATTAAAATGCCTTTCTAAGCACGGACTCATCATTCGTTCCAAACAATAAAGTGGTTCTTAATTTTTACGAAATAAGATAAAAATACGACGTCTTCTTAGCTATTGGCTAAATCAAATCTAGGGAAACATTCGCCTTGTCGAGTCAAGCGCATTACAAGGACACTACACTACAACCACTCTTGAAGTGCTCGGTCGTTGTTTTAAACCTTCATATTTTAGTTTTTGATACACGTACAAAGTTTTAATTCATGAGTTTTTTTTACACTTTAAATCAAGGGCAGATTCAGGTTTGGCGCCAGGAGGGGGTCACATAGTAGTAGTCAAGTTAAGAGCTTATAAGGTATTTTGTTAGTGTACGTTAGTATAGTACTTATAAATAGCTCAGGGGGGTCATTACCCCCATGACCCTCCTCCTAGATCCGCCGTTGCTTTAGATTTTATTAATACTTGTTTAAAATATAACAGCTTCGTCGCTGACACACTGTTTTATCGTAATATAAAAAAATAAATATAAATTTGAATTGATAAAACAAGCAAAAAAAGTATGGTTTACATGTTATGTTATGTTATCATTTATTTGCACTAATATACATACGTGCTTAGTTTATCATAAGAAATCATCTTAGTAACAAATCAACATACAACAATTAATACACAAAACATTATTAATATATTGAACATATACTCTAAACTACACATGCATGCCGCAGCAGCGCAAAAGAGCTATAGTTCAATTTACCGTGCACTCAAAGAGTGAAGGACTGATTTTCAGCCATTGCCGAATCTTAAAACTTTTGATGACAATAGTTGTAGAGGTATGATACATTCATCATTTTAAATAAGCCTATAACGTGACCTATGACGTATGTAATAAAAAAACATTGGGTGTTTCTTTGATTTATTTATAAAATACCTGGAATGAAAAAAAAAGTTTAAATACGTGTACTTCATTTCATCGCTACCATTTTAACTTAATGGAGGAACAGATGCTGAAAATAGATATTCCAATTAGAAACGGATTATCTGTCCGATATAAGATACATTTATAATAAATGTATTTTTATACATATCACAATACGACATTTTCTTCACTGACTGGTTTTCTTGATGCAGTTACGAGTAATACCATTGTCATACATACTAAATTTACTCCAGACCGAGGATTCGTTTTGCTTACTGTATTAGTTTTTATTGACTCTATACTTTTTATACGTAACAGTAACAGAAAAGCGCATATTAAATGTAATTTAAGAGAAACACTTTACCCAAGTCGGCCGTAATCCTCAATGATTAATGCACAGCTTAGCGTATGTAACGCATTCTGAGTGGTCTGGGACTAGTACTAATGCTTGCGATAATCCGTGGATGCCTGTCAAAATATGCACAAAGAATATTCAATGCAGCTTAGTTACTATACTAGCAATAAAGAAAAGGAATACATAGTTATGGGTTTTATTAATCAGGTATGGGCAAAACCATAGCTTTAAAGGATACATCCAAAATATATACGTTAATATAAATACAAGAAAGGAAAAGCATATAACCAATAAGTTATACCAATTAGTATATTGCAAACAACAAAATGTGAATGTGAAAGTAATCATACCTAAATAGCTATTAACACCCTAGTTTTAAAAAGATTAAGTAAGGATCAAAGAAAGCTTACGCCAAGAGCAACATCATATGTAATATTCATATCAACAACCATGTAAACTAGAATAACACTAACTCCATCACCACATACATATATATCAAGTATTTAAACAGACTGGATACTTTGAAATCATTAATAAAAGATCGTTTGAAATGTGGTGTTGGAATAAGTAGTGAAAAAATCTAATGAATCGTTATCAGATATCAAAGACGTGATAGGTGGTAGGCGTACGCGTAGTTCTCTTGACATATCCTCTATTTCTTCGGTACTTCTGGACGGTGTCCCTATATTGTTTTCTGACTCTGCGAAAAATTTGGGGGTTATCTTCGACTCTCATCTGGATTGGAGCTCCCATTTAAAAGAAGTTAGCCGTAAAGTATATTATACCTTCCATACATTAAAATGTCTGCAGTGGTTCTTACCCATGGCTACTAGAATTACTCTTGCCCGCTCTCTTATTCTTCCATTAATCGATTATGCTGACGTATGTTATCTGGATGTCACTGAAGACCAATTAAACAAACTTGAACGCCTTCAAAACCTTGCCATTCGGTTCATTTATGGTCTCAAAAAGTATGACCATGTTTCACGTTTTCGATCTGAGCTTAAATGGTTACCCATTAGACTTCGTAGAAATACTCGGATACTTTGCTTTCTCTACAATACACTTTACAATCCATCTTATCCAACGTATCTTAAAAAACGGTTTTCCTTCGCACGTGAATTAACTATTCCTTGTAGATCCCACCTGAGTTCTTCACTTAAATTTCCAACCCATAAATCCGACTTTTTTCTTACTCCTTCTCCGTTCATGCAGTGAGGTTGTGGAATTCCTTACCATCTAATATTCGCGATAGCAGTAGTATTTCCTTATTTAAAAGTCGTGTTAAAGAATACTATCTTTCTTGTATTCCATAATATAATTGTGTTTTAAAAATCCATAAACATATTAAGTTTTTGTGCTTTTGTTGAAATTTAAAAACCTTTATCTATATGTTTATAATTTCTAAACTTAAGTTTTTTTTCTTTATATTTTGACTAATATATAGTAATAATGTATTTATTATATTATTTGTTAACCTCTGTATGTATTATGTGTATATGTATGTATATATGTGTGTGTGCATGTATGTGTATGTATGCAGTATATGTGTGCACACTGTCTACCTCTCACACTTAATTTCCTTTTTTTAGGCCTGTTGGAAGAAATTTCATAATGAAATAAGCAGTGCCTTTGTACAATTTTTTCCATGTACCTGTTTTTTATTGTATAACTGTGTGCATAAATGATTAAATAAATAAAAATAGAAAAGCTATTTATGTGAATAATTATGATAACAGTTTTATTTGTTTGGCTTGTTTAATGTTACTATGAAATTTAAAATATTTTATTTTTTGGTGAAGAGAGTTTATAAATTATAAAATTGGCTGAGAAGGGTTTGTTGTCCACATGAACTCTTCAATTTATTCGTCTTTTTACAGTCCTTGTTCTCACTGCGGCAGATGTTGAATATTTACAAACATTAAAAAAACGGTCGCAGTTTAATATCGGTGTGGTCACAAAAAATGGCCGAACAAATTAAAAAGTCAGCACACCGCTCAACTTGTGCTACTGGTCGGGGGATTTTTTATAAATCTAATTTTAACTGGCGCCGGCCATAATTCCCACCAAGACGAGCCGTTTAATTAAAAAAAATATAAGGTCATGAATATTTTATGCTTGATCCAACTTCAGAAGTGACAGGGAATACTTTGCCGTATCATGAGCAGTTTATGTTGTTGTTTTAATTGGTTTTGTTCGAGATACAATGAGGTCTCAAGTTATTGCTTTCCTTTCAATATTTACGAAGGGAAAAGTTTTGCTGTGTGACAGTGTCATATCATCCGTTATTCGATAACTTGAAACGGTTTAATATCTAAAAGAGAATTCTTATTAATGGCACATCAAGATTTTTTGTTCTTTTTGCGGTTTGCCTACGGGATCCCAATTCATCTGTCTACCTGGGTATCTGACTTTCTGAGGGAACGGTCAATTCAAGTGGACACTGACGGCTGCTTGTCTGACTTATTAGAGGTTAATGCTGGTCAACCTCAGGGGTATAACATACCTGCTACTCTGCAACGTTATTTCTAACTCATTTAACGATCTGCTCATGCTTGGCATTTTAGAGTATGCAGACGACAACACTGTTGTAGAAAGATACTTATCCACTCCAAGAGCGGCCAAAGCTGAAACCAGTACTCAAATGGAGGCGATGGTCCTTTGAATCAACCTTACCCTACAGGCTGTGGCCGATTGGATCGTTGCCAATTTAGATAGTTTTGATAAGTCGAAGGCCCAGACGTGTCTATTCTCCGCTCATAGGAGCCCGCTTAACCTGGCTCCCACGTTTCGTAATGCACCTATAGATATCTCTCAAAAACTATGTCTCGTTGACTTTTCGAAGAAAATTTACTTTGGAGAATACACAAAATCCAGGACCAAGATTGTATCAAGGAAAGTTGGCATACTTTGCAAAGTCCGCCGACACTCTTTACCCAAAAAAATGTGTGAATTGTATATAGGGCAGGTCTGATCTTGTATAGAATACTGTTCACACTTGTGGGACAGATCTGCCCGATACCAGCCAAAAGACCTGGACGCTGTAGAGCAACTGGCAAGAAGCCAAATCGGTGACGTGTCTTTCGCCGGGAGGATACAAAGTCTTGAACATCGCCATTTAGTACCGTGTCTGTCCACAGGTTTCACATATTGCATTACATGTTGTTTTGTGTGTTGAAATTGCACAATTTGATTCCTCCAGCACCATTTCTCTATGGGACAACTCAGCGTGGGGAGGACTTCCACCCCTTTTGTTGTCGATATACCATCTTTTTGCACAAAAAGTTCGGTTCTTCCTTCATCAATGACCTTCCTGGAATACCATAAAAATAATGGCGAATACAAAACGTTTACGAGGTTAAAGCGCATTGTCGTATTAAACTAATGACTTTAGGCAAAGGTCATAATGAATTATATGTTTATTATAAAATATAGAAAATACTAACGGCACAAACCACAATACTACAGTTAACAATGTTAGCCTAACGAATTAAGATAACGGCAACCTAATATCGTTACTAAAATGTATCATTTTCATTGTTGCAGATTTTATCACTGGCCAGATGGCGTACGGCTTCGTATATTACACCTGCTGGTTTATGATACTAACTATTTTCGTAGGTAAGTTTCATAGAATAAGACACAACGTAACGTTATTATCAAAACCTTAAAAATATGATTTATGAAATAAATAAATATCCACTGACATTCACACAGCGCCATCTAGCCCCAAGTTAGGCGTGAAGCCTGTATTATGGGTACTAAACAACGGATAAATATACATTTTTTTTGTAAATACATACATATTGTACATACATAGAAAATACCCAAACCATTACAAACAGACATGTTCATGCACACAAATGTTTGTACTGCCCGGGGATCGAAACCGGAACCCTTGGTGTTGCAGCCGACCTCTCAACCGCTACACCAAATGGGTCGTCGTCAAAAATAAGTACCTGTGAAATCAAAAAGACAGCTCAATTGATGATATTATGTTGCCATAGTCGTCTATCACAATAGGTAAGCTTTAGATAGGAATGTTAGAATCCAACATACAAGTCCAACCCCCTACTTTGTTTGTATTAGTACTCCAAATAGCCGTTGAGACTGGCGACTTGAATGTGGTGGTTGCAAACAAAAATCTTAATCATTCCGATATCCCTCTCTCTGCCATTTATGAAATGAAGTTGCCAAGTCCAAAGTAGTAGTTTTACTACTTGCTTACACATTGAAATAATATTACCAAAATAAAAGTGCCAGATTAGAGAAAAAAATAGCTATCACTACATAGTATAAAACAAAGACGATTTTTCTGTCCCTATATCCTTATGTACGCTTATACCTTCAAAACTACGCAACAGATTTTGATGCGTATTTTTAAATGGATATAGTGATTCAAAAGGCAAGTTTATATGTATAATAACACCTATCATAAAGTGAAAAATACTGTTATTTTTGAGGTTTCTAAGGTGATGTCGTTAATAATTTATTTTTTTCCGCTTATACATTGCAAACGAAGGCTGAACCCTACATGATTTATCAAAATAATGTACTAAGTACTGTACACATTAAAGAGGTCTACAGAAAATTCCGCGTTGGTATATGTTTAGCTCTTATAGATATCCCACAATTTTTTTTGTTATTCACTTTTTACGACAATAATTGCGAATTTTCGAAGTAATTTTAACTAATACAGCATTAATATAATATAGATTTTTATGGCCCTGTACAGCATTTATGATTTGAACAATTATTTTCGAAGATTTATATTTAAAAATTGCGGGACGTTGCGTTTGCGACGGTACCTGCCAGACGCAACGGGAGCGGCGGGAATACAACATTCATAGTTTTTCTGTAGTGTATTTATATAGTATCCGCGATGCACCCGTGCTAAACTGGGGCGGGTCACTAGTTATATGTTAATGCAATTATTCTATCACAATTGCAAGAAGTTAAAACTCTAAAATACCTATGATGGTTAATTACAACAGTTTTTCTAAGTTTCCTTATTTTTTTTAAGAATAGACTAAATTTTAGCTAAATAAGGCATCAGAATATTTCTCAGCACTGTTAATATTAATTGGCAATTAGCCTAATTGACTGCACTGTAATTGGTTGTAATCAATCACTTGCTTTTACACGGTAAAATTGCAAAATATCGTAATTAAAATTGGCAACGAACCTCAAATTTTTATTAAACTTGTAATTAGTATTTATTATATATATAAATGAGGATTTCGGTTCTGAAATGAATTTTTAGATAGACGTACATTTGATATCAAAAAGACATTGGTACGTGGCGAGTTTAAAACCTGAAACCTCCAGATCGGAAGGCAACAGTCCACACCAATGAGCCACCGATGTTCTCCTCTTTGCATATAAAGATTTCTTAATGGTTTCGTCGTATCTTCTTCTATTTGAACCCAAACCAAACTTCTTTGAACTGTCTTGCCATGAAGATACTTGCTTTGGACAAAGATGTTTCTTTTGCCACAAGCAAAACATTTGGGATTTTCACGTTCTAGAGATACATGAACTTCCCTATGATCTTGAGTCAGCATTTAGTTGCATAGCTTGCAGCAATTCGGACCGAGGTGTACTTTTTGCCCACATGCATAACATCTAGGACTAAGTCTTCGAGTGGGCTCACTTCACCTCTTTTCACTACTCCCCTGATATGGTGAGTTTTTTGGTCTTGTCGCGTTGCCTCCACTTCCAGCGCATGGGCTAATGCGTACTTCTGCGTAACGTTATATCCCAGTTGCACAGCTGCCCTCTCACTTCCATATCCCGAATGTCATCAATAAGGGCTCTGTGGGCATCAATGTCGGCTCTGTTCGATACGCTTTTCGAACGAGTTTTTCAATTTCCAAACGCCATCGTTGTAAATTTTCGCTAACGTGTTGGACACGGTCCTTTAGCAGTGTAAGTTTTCTTAGTGAGCATCACTAAAATTGGTTTCCAGAGCTTCAATCAGCTGCTCATATGTCTCGTCTTCACAAGCAATTCTAGCCCCGTAAGCCCAGCGTTAGCGCCCTCAAAGCCTGGGACTCCGACTCAGATTATTGTAGTTAGAATTAAAAGTGTGGGTGACACTAAAAATATCATTTTAGTTAAAGGAATTTAGTCGTTTAAATGAGATGCCCTGTAACTTCTAGGATACTTTAGTGCTAATTATATATAACATTTATCATTGTAAAAATAATGAGAATTAGTTTTTTAATTTGAATGCTGAACAAAACTCACACATTTCAAAGTATTTTGTTAATTTTCCCGGGTTTTTGCTATCACCAATGACTAATACTTAGGCAATTTTATTGTGGTCATTTCCAATTATATTTTTTTATATTGAGATACGAAGAAATAATAAAAATAAATAACTACCATATAACATCATATGTTTGTATGCGTCTTTTTCTTACGTAAAATATTATAGCTGTAATGAAACGATTTTCCTTATAAGATTAATATCTATTAATCAAGTACTCGTATACTTCTTTGAAAGGATCTATTCATTGGGAATTTATTATCGGAATAACCGAAAATATTACGTGTTTTGTTCCACAGATCGCGGAGATGGTCGTGGAAGAAAAAGGACAGGGAAAATCTTCAACACGACATCGAGTTTTGAGAAAAATGGCTGGTAAGGTTTTTTATCTTGATTTAATAAATTGCTTCAGTACAGTGTAATTATATTAGTTTATTTTCCATTTAGATTGAGTTAAATATAATATTTTGCGTGCCCAGTGATTATTTTCTATCTGTCCTTACCATGTGAGAAAAAATCGAGAAACAGTTTTCAATCAGAGACTTCGAATAGGTTTCGAACAGATTGGATATTAAATTGTCTCCGCAGTAAAAGAGATTATTTATTATAATACTCTCAAAGCGCTATCAGAAATCTCAACTGTATATAATGCTTTTTATTACTTGTATTAAATTCAGAAAATATTCGTTATATTATGAGTCGTTTTTTCGAATCGTTTACCATTTACAAATGATATATATTGGTTATTGAATAAATAACAGCCGGTAAACAATGTTCTCTCCAAATCCCTTCAGCTTAAAAAGGGTCCAGTATTAGATTTGTTACACAAATGTTTTGAAAAAAACAAAAATATTATCTTTATTAAATGTATTCAACAGGATTTATGTTTTGATAAAAAATAGAGCTTCCTAAAAACCTTGTTAAAAAAATCAATGTATGTAGATATTGGAAGTTTAAATTTAATACATATTACCAACAAATTGTATGAACGTTCTCTTTAAAACCTGGAGACATAGCTCTCCCCCATTTGTGAACAAATTGATACAATATATATAAACAAATTAATTAATTTCAGATAAAATTGAACATGAAATTAATGGCTTTTATAAGGAGTATTCTAGCAAAAAGCTAAAGGAACAAATGTTCTACAGCCTGCGGCAAAAGTATAAAGAAAATACAAGAAACGACGTCAAGAACATCACTTGGGTGGAAGTACAACCAACTGTACATAGTACTACAGCACAAAATGCTATGGAAATTCCCAGAGACGGAGTTCAATATGACAATGATTACCAGAGTCTAAATCAGAAAAAACATAAAAATCCTATGTGGCCAAAATTTGACGATANTTTACTTGAAATGGGTAAGAGATACGACTGGAAAAACGATAGGTGGTTGAAGGTTAAAGTTAAATTAAAAGAATCAGGAACGAATGACGCTAGTTTTAACAATTTAGATTTACACGAAAAACATAAGTTCCATTACAGAATTGTTAAGTTAAACAAAAGTAAAAATAGAAGAAACATTGTTGTAGCTGTTTCAGCAGTAAGATAGATTAACTAAATTAATTTCACATTATTGAGGGTATAATTTAATTGTAAATGGATCTATTTTTGGTAGACTCTGGGACCAATAATGGTGACGCCGATATAATGGAATAGGTAATTATTACCCACATCAGATCCATTTGGGTCAATGACAATTGAGTCACATGAGAAACGGCGATAAAAAGGTAGATGTATCTTTCAAAACGCTTTGCATGAGTTATTTATTGTTATATTGTTTTGTCGTAGAAATTATCATACCACTATGAAACAAACATTAAATTTTCATACATTTTGCTATCGTTCGCTTTCAAAATTCACTCATATAAGCATAATGATACTTATAGATTCCCAATTAACAATAAATAAATTGTTTATGTAAGTACCACCCTCTCAAATACAGTGTATGTGAATAAATAGTGCATAATGAAATACGGAATGTGAAGACTAATTATGTTTTAGACATTTGAAAAATAAATTGTTCTCGATATTGTGTTGTTTTATTATCTGAAATAATAAAAAAATATTCATATTTCTTCGTGAATGAGCTTAGTAATTAAAGCTCTATCCCCTCGTGTTGAATACTTGCAAACAATCAAAGAGGAATGGAAAATGATGATCAGGAATGGTTTGGGTTAAACAAGGAATCTAAAATCTTCTACCTATGATAAGATCTTTCTTGTAAGGCAAAGAAGCAACTGAAAAAATACCCAAATATTACAGTAATGTGCAAATCTAGTATTTGGTATATTGAGATTTCTATATGTATACAAAGGAAAGTCACTGTAGAGTAAAACTCTTGGCGTCGCTTCACATGATAAAGTTGTTTTTGCCTTAATATAATTTTCCTAAAATAGAATGTTGTTTGGAACTGAATGATGACATATAGTCACGAGTTTATCTACTCCTCTCATAGCTCAGCGTGGGAAGGCCTGTGCTCTTCAGTGGGACGTTTTAGGCTGATGATGATGCTGCTTACCTAGAAAAGAAATTCTTTTGTAGTCGAGTACTACCAATGTATTTTTTTTATTTGGTTAAAAAAACAATGTAGAACAATCTTTGCTTACAAACAAAATGAAAAAAGTGCTCTTTCTACACCAGCATCATTTACCACAGATCAATAAATACATAGTGAATAGAGAGTGGCAACAATTACTTAAAACACACTGATTCTACACAAATTGTATGCAAAAGATGAAATGGTGACAATACTGCGAAAACGTTACATAATAGTAGGTGCTTTTTATTAACAAAGTAGTTAAACACATGAGTGCAGATATACAAACAGTAAATATTGATTTGCAAACAAGGCAGTGATACATTTTTAAGGTTACATTACACTTAATGTTGAAACATAAATCTAAACTTAAACTTTGAAACAAGGCGATGGGTAATAAACCAATGTATCTACTGCTGCGCAGTGTTTCAAGTAGTAGATTTTTATAGGTACTTGGTCTTGTGGCCATAATGTTAATTGTATTAAAATGAGTATTGTAATAGTGTACTAAGCGAAAGAGTGGCGATCGGCTACCAGCGTTCGTACGGCAACGGTTAGTAGCAAATCCTTGGCAAATATCTCGGCTATGATGTCTGGTTCTGTCTGTTCACGAGAGGAATGCAATTATATCTATTGTGACAAATATCATCATTTCTATGGCTTTAATGTATTTGCTATAAAACGGATTCCAGATAGCCACGGCATATTTCAATTGAGATCTTACTAAGCTATTATATAGGCATAATAGAGTTTTTGTTTGAGTAAATTTTTTAGTAGACCGCATTATAAAACCGTACATTTTATAATCGTTCTAGATTTTATTTCCTATTGCCATATGGTAGACTAATGCCTACTTTGCTATAAGGAAGATAATGCTCAAATAACTTTTATTCTACATGACTGTCAGAAACTCTGATATATGACTCTGATATTAATAACAAAAAATATTGTACACCTTGTACAGTATTATTTCCATCACGCACATCCCCAATTAGACTATAGTATTCAGAAGGCTCCTCAAATGATGAATGGTGGTCTGCACATTGTACTGTTGATTTATGAGCGTAACCAACGTTTTCGATTTAACAAATACCAAACGTCCGTCACCCCACGGGGAATGGCATTGACAGCTGGAGAAACATGATGGTAAAGTATAAATCATTTCACTTTGTTAAATTTATACGAACGCCAACCGCTGAAAATGTACTTTATTTACCGGCTTAATTCTGCATATTTCAACCAAATTTCATATATCAGCATTTGTGTACCACAAATATATTCTGCATCAATGCATCAGTCATTGGAAGGTGTAGCACTTACCATGAGCTTAAGCTGATCTAGTATTTCAGCATGTTGGGCATGCAGGCCCAATACAAAAACTCGTTTTTGAACGCGACTTCGTCCGCATGGTATCTGGGGGCATCACAGATTTCCCAAATGTCTGTGGGTGGCACGGTAGTGCCCCCGCCATGACGAGCCAAGCGTAGCACGCAAGGGCACTGTTTACCTTTTCTTGAAGTGTTCACTGTTTAAATTTTCTCGTTTTTTGAAGTCTCTTAGAGTTGAGAGTTGGCTTCCGATGTAAAAGATATTATAAAGATCCTGAGAATAGTTCATATTCTCGATGTGATGTCGATAATAAACTAATAAACATCATCATATTTTTTTTATATTGACAAGCTAAAGATTGAATAAAAAACCGTAGGTATGAATACAACTTTATATTAATTACTTCATGAACCACAGAACATGGTGTTCTGATATGTTTCACATATTAAACAATAGTTAAAATTTGATATTGGAATCCATTTCAAGTTTAAAAAAAAAACGTAATTTGCTCATTCCAAATTGGTTTGTCACGTCCGCGAAAGCCGGAGTATTAATAATTATAATCCACTTTTTTTATTTTCCTACGTTTTTCGAAATTTGATTCTACCCATAAAGCATTCGGTCTGTTGAAGACAAATTAAGTGCTTACAAACGCAATATAAAGGTACTCTTCAGAATAACAGATGAGAAATTTGAAAATTCTAGCAAGGGGTGTAGGTAACCGACATTATCATTATATGTACAGGTTCATATTGTTATAACTTCTTACTTAAACAAAGCTCATTAGCGTGAAGTATTATTTATCATTTGGAGTTTCAAAAGGAGCGATTTATGGAGTTTTAAAGTAAGGGATTTGTAACTTGAGTTTTGCGAATAGGAAATTGTGTTTAGATAGCACAGAGATGGGAAAGTTGGGTCTTGGTTAACCTAATGTATATGGTTATTTATTCTTTTTTTAAGTAGAATCTTCTGAAATGAAAGTTTGTCTAGCAGGGACTAAGATAGTACTTAAATTATACTTCTTTGAGTACACGAAGACAATTTTGTTACCCAACATTGTAAAGGAAAAATCAGTGATCGGTGCACAGAGATGAAGAATGATAACTATTTCAGAATGTCACTTTATCAGAATACTACATAATTATTTGTATATTTGAGAATATGCAGATTGATAATATTTATAATATTACATAAATAAGAAATGTATTAAGTTATATTGTACCTTCATAATTTTACGAAAGCATTTAGTACATAACGTGATATGTAAAATAAATAAGATATTAGTAGACGTTACGTTACACTGTAAATGTAAAAAATAAGTGCGCTTTCAGTTCTCACACTCAAAAACAAATTGTTATTTTGATAAGTTTCATCCCTTCGTTTGACACATGATAAGTTATTTTTATCTATATTTGAATGTTAACAGGCAATAAATATTCACACAGCGCCATCTACGAGTAGCCCCAAGTTAAGCGTGAAGCCCGTATTATGGGTACGGACACACATACTTCTGTACATTTTTTTTGTAAATACACACATACTCGTACATAGAAAACACCCAGACCATTACAAACAGACATGTTCATGCACTTGATGTTACAGTCGACCTCTCAACAACAACACCAAATGGGTCTTATTATTAACACTACATGAGAAATGTTTATCAAATTCTTTAGTGTCATACAAACAAATTCGCATTATATATAGTGTTCGCCCAAAAGAGCAGTCTGGTGACTTGCAAATAACAAGCTTAGTAACTAAGCTTAGTTCAAAGCTCCCTTCTAGAACTACTTGGGACCGTTTCCTGCAACCTAAACTTTTGCATTTAGGTGCATTGCAAATAAGCTTCAGTGTTTTAAACAAAAAATAAAATACAATAATTACATGAAAACACATACCATACCTAGATATAGATCAATAACAGCCACATAAGTATTCATAATCTATAACTTTACTTCGTCGTGGTGTAAGACATACGTGGTGGGCATATTATATCCCCGAAACTATTCACAAACGCATTGAAGGATGTTTTCAAGACCATGGACTGGTCTGAACTAGGCGTCAACGTCAAAGGAGAGTATAATTCTCATCTTCGTTTTGCAGATAATATCGTCATCGTGGCAGAGTCATCGGAAGAGCCTAAATAAATCTTCCCGACGAGTTGGACTTTGCATGAATTTGGACAAGACGAAAGTCATGTTTATTTATTTATTTATTTGAATTGCATAACATATGTATTTCATAAGATTTTACAATATTGGGTCGTGATCATATGGACCCTGGAAGGGTGTTGCAATTTAACATTAACATAAAATCCTATTTACATTAATATTGATTTAGACATTTAGTACATTATTTAATTCAGTCAATAACAAATCAATATAATATCAGAATAGAGAAAATAAAATAAAATAAAGATTATTAAATTAGCAATAATAGTAAGTCAAATTAAAATATATTTAAAAAAAATATTATAATATGTCAAAAAAAAAAAATTTTTGTTAATTAAATATACAATAATACAAAAATAACGGAATATAAATGTCAAATTAATTAATTTTGATATACAATAAAATTTACAATACAAACAAACACAAAATACTTGTATGCAGACCGACATTTCCCATAGGTACATACTTATAAGGCAATACTTAATGCCTAGTCAAATTATTTATTTTTATCATTCATATATTCGGATAAGTCGTAGTAGCATTTGCCATGTAAAAATGTTTTTAAAAGGTTAATGTATGTGTTATAATTTGTTTCGGATTTTATATGTTCAGGTAGGTGGTTGTACACCTTTATTGACATGGCATAGGGTCCTTTTCAGGCCATGTCCGTTTTATATAAGTGCAATACTAAATTGTTTGGATATCGGGACCTAGCATTTACGTCTCCCTTTTTATTATACATGCCAGGATACTTACGCACGAATTTACACGACTCCAGTATATATATAGATGTTAATGTAAGCAATTTAAATTTGACAAAATGTGGTCTACAACTTTCTGTTCGTTGTATTCCTGCCAGGATACGTACGCACTTTTTTTGGAGGATAAATACATCCTCAGAGTCTGTGCTGTTGCCCCATAGGATAATTCCGTACGTGAGCCATGCATAACTATATGCATAATACGTGGCAAGCGAAGTTTTTAGGTCCGAGTTACTCTAAAGTTTTTTTGATGCATAAGTAAATTTTGACATTTTTGTCTTTAATTTAGTTACATGCTGTTTCCAATTTAAATAACTATCTAAATCTAATCCAAGTAATGTTGCCGAACTAACGCTTTCAATATTTTTTCCGTTAAAAGAATAATTTATGTTTAGTGCTGGTTTTTGATAAGGCCTAAACTGTACAAGTTGAGTTTTTGTAAAATTTATTTCCAAATTATGATCATTCATCCATGTAACTATATTTTGAAGGTTGTCTGATAGTTTTTTATGTAGGTCAGTATTAGAGCAGCAGGACGCCACTATTGTTAAATCTTCCGCGAACATAACACAAGGCACGTCAATCTGTTTTGGTAATTCATTGATGTATATGAGAAAAAGGATACACCCTAGCACACTGCCTTGAGGAATGGAATTATCCATAAAAATTACATCCGATCTTTTTGTTTCAATAATTCCGGTTTTATGATTCGGGAACTGAACTTCGACTAATTGTTTACGATTGGAAAGATAAGATACAAACCAGTCGTGAGCTATTCCTCTAATTCCAATATCGTGAAGCTTTTTTTAACAAAATATTAAATTGGACCCTATCATAGGCCTTGGTTATATCAAGCATTACACCTATTGCATACTGTTTACTTTCTAAGATATTTAGCACTTCCTGAATGTATTTAAATATTGCTAGGACTGTGGACCGATTACGTCTAAATCCATTCTGATTGTCATCAAAAATGCTGTACTTTTCACAAAAGGAGTATAGTCTATTGGACATTGCTTTTTCGTATACCTTAGATGATGTTGGTGACAGGGCGATCGGCCGATAGTTACTAGGGTCTCGCTTTGAGTTCTTTTTATGGATAGGTTTTACAATTGATTGTTTTAGATCGTCAGGAAAGATACCTTCAGAAAAGGATTGATTAATTAGTTTAAAGAATGGTAATGTTAGTTCGTCCGCACATTCTTTAAAAATTACTGGTGGTAGTTCGTCTATTCCGCAGCTGTATTTATTTTTCAGACTTTGGAGAATAGTGTTTACCTCCTGCATGCTAACGGGGCTTAGGAACATTGTATTCGATTGTGAATGTTGCATAGGACGACCGGCCGGCGCGGCCGCTCCTCGCGCTCTGTTGCGAAGGAAACTTGTTTGGGATCGGACGTAAGATTATTGTTGATAAGCAGTTCTTTGTTTTGGTTTATACATTTTTTAAGATTTTTATTAGTGTTTTCATTGATTATTTTCCACATGTATTTAATTTTATTTTGTGTTTCTTTCATTCGGTTTATGTTTGCAATTTTTTTTGTCTTTTTTACTACGCTTTTAAGAATTTTTGTATAAGTTGTTCAATGACCACAACCGATATGCGTCGATGGCGTCCTACTTATAGACTCTTTGTTTGATTACACTTTATCATATCAGCCGTATTACGGTTATCAAATCCACTGTTGAACATACGCCTTATTCAGAAATATCCACCACCTTTTGATTGGAGGCTATAATTATGAATCCAACACATATGCCTCGCATCCTTTTGTTTTTTATGCCAATGGGGGCAAACGAGTATAGAACTCATCTGATGTTTAATAACACCTCAGCCTATGTATGTGTCTTTTTGCGTCATACACTTCATTTTTACTTACTTCATAAAATAAGACACACCATACCTAGATTCCTAAGCCCGATCGTTAGAAAACGTTATATGTAATCAGTAAAATATCATTTCTTAACCATTCGCCTTATGCCAACTGACACAAAAGCTACGCAGCATTTCATTAGGATTGCCCAAACACACATCGATCTTCCAAATAAGATGGAACGAGCCTCGGTAATTACGAACGGCGCTCACACCTGCACACGGGCGGCTTAATTACTTCCTGTGTCAACATCGTTTTTTCCAAGAACTTGGTGGTTCTGACACTCGATGTTAGCAGCCTGATCTCTGAGCAAACGCAACTAAGCCCACAACAAACACGCCTATTTGCCTTCACCCTCCTTGGAGACCTGAGTCAACATTAATATCCTCATTGCTTTTGAGACGGACACTTGTAAGACGATGTTGGGTGGACATACTTGTTTGTCAAGTTGAATGGTTCGGTTTGCAGGTGAGTGTAGTCATGCAGTGTTAAATTGTAATGCTGTTCGTAAAATGTTTGTCGGAATAAATGTAGCTCGGTTATTATTATTTAATACTCATATATGAGTAGCGAAATAAATCGTTGCTTTTTTATGATATTCGACAAATATAAATAATTTGAGTAAACGTCGATTTTGACGGACTGCTATAATTATAAGTTATCTGGGCTACTTTTATTTCTACGCATAGCTTGAATTAAAAAAATGTAGCATTTCAAAGTCACAAAAACATCGGAAATATTTTGAATTGTTTTAAAACATACATAAGTGATTAAACCTTCAAATATTTTTCAATCTTCTGCGCTAATGGGCTTCGACTCCGTGCGATTGACGGAGGATCTGATGATAATTGGTCACCTATCCGATAACCAAACATTGCAATTGTTGCTTAACTTGTTCGATTGTTAATACGCTGGCTATAATATAAAAAATAAATTCACTCTAATTGTATTATTCAAATATTGACGTAAAGTTTGGAGTAATTTTGTTTAAAAGATTCCTTTCAAACGTAATTAAGTTCGTAAAATATTTTAAGATAACTTTTTGCCGTAAAACCTTTAAGACATTATAACAAACTGACTTTGAGTTATAGTTTAGAACGGCAAATTACTATTAAACGTCTTTAGACACAACTCGCATGTTATTGTTTACAAAAAAAAACAAAATTTCGGTAGGTGGTTCTTAATAAAAACGCAAGGTTTTAAGGTGTAATCAACAGAGGTGGGGGGAACCCCATTAACTATTATCACCTTTTAAACCTCAAACTTGTGACCAAGATTTTTGCTTCAATTCGAAGAGTGTTGTAGTTGTATAAATAATGTGATATTCAGTACAGTATGATACTTCCTACAATTTAATAAACCAACAAAAAATATCTTCGTTCGTAAAAAATATGTTGCTGGCACATTATCACAATACGTTTATCCTGTTTAAGAATACCCGGTCCACTTTTGCAAATACGAAGCTTAATAATGCGATATTGAGTTTGTTATTTATACGATCATAAATTTCATTGGAACTGCACTAAACTGCAGCAGCTGTGGAAATATTGTAAGTTTGCGCATCGGTACAAACATTATTCCAGTTTTAACATAAAAAGTACGCACATCAAGAAAATAACTCGCTGAAATCTGAATGATAATGATATAGGTATTTGACTTTCGAAGAAATCTAAAGAAGCTTTACATTATTCTTAAAATCTAACTAACATTGCTTAATATTATAATACTAATTCTACCATTATATAAAATAAAATTGAGTCCTTTGAGTGTTGGTTAATCAGTTATTGGGAAGGAATAAAGATGTCATTCTTTATTATTCTTACAGTTATGCTCAATAAATGCGAAATACTTCAGTATTCAATTTATATTCAAAAAAATATATTTCAGAAAAAACATAAATAATAACCAAGGATAATTTTTTTCATTAACATTTCTCAGTAATCGGAACAGATCATGCACTGCCGTCACAACATCTTCTTACAACAAAAAAGACGAACGTGATCTTGGATAGAAAAAAAGAGCGGGATTTAAATGGAAAACAATCTTTTAGATTTTATTACAACACTTTTATTATTTGTAAACGGAGGCTACACTTGTTCCTTAAATTTCATTGTATATGGTTTTCTGTTTGACCAGTAAAAGTTTGTCTTCGTCTAATTAAGGAGAAAGAGACGTCACTTTTTCACCGCGAAATGGGATTACGGAAACATAATCTTCTTAACCTACTCTATCCCTGAACAAGCCTTCATACTATTTAAGAAATTAATATTCAGATGCATTTCCTCTTCATATCTTTTTGATTTTATTTTAGAGATCTTTTAATGATGATGGCCGAGATTACTACAAAAGTAGCTGTAATTTTGTATAATTTAAAATATACATTACAAGTTTAAATAAGATTGTTATAACTTATTAGATACAAAATTTACTAATTTTCTTAATGTTTCACCAAAAACTCACTCGTAATATGTGTTATGGTTTGCCTTGCAAATACTTTATACAAACCCCTTACTCATACCTGCACTCCAAATCTCAGCTTTCAATCCCATTTAGATTTTATGAGATATAGGTATGCAGAGTGAAACGTGTGGTAGTAGAGATATGCCTTATGGTAGCGTTGGTATAATATTTGTGGCTCACGTATATTAGGAAAAGCTTTCACGTTGAGATATTGACATTTACTAATGAAAATGCACCCCAACGCTTTGGAATAATGTTGATTATGGCCCGAGTTTTCTTTAGGGAATCCGGCTTCAGACAAAAATGTTTTCCCGCGTAATGTAATTGCAACGAGTTTTCATATTTTTCATATTCCGTTATTACATTTAGGAGAGTTTGTGATTGAAAGTTTTATTAGAGGCTTTAGACAGAACAAAGGCGGGATGTGTATTACATAAAACTATTAGTTTGTAGCAGAATAGATGATAATAATAATGAACTCATCAGAACTCATTATTTTGTCTCACAAAGCCTCTACGTGTTGGACCTATGACCCCATGCAAGCTTCAAAGGACCGGTCTCCGAACCATGACCTCCCAACAGAGACTACATACAATAATAAATATCCACTGACATTCACACAGCGCCATCTAGTCCCAAGTTAAGTGTGAAGCCTGTATTATGGGTACTAAAAAACGGATAAACATTTTTTTTTTGGAAATACGTACGTATATATTATATACAGAAAACAACCAGACCATTACAAATAGACATGTTCATGCACACAAATGTTTGTACTGTCCGGGGATTGAACCCGGAACCCTTGGTGTTGCAGTCGACGTCTTAACAGCAACACCAAATGGGTCGTCAAAACAAGATTGTCGCTACACATACAAATATTCTTTTAAATATTTTGTTTCGTCTGTGGTATCAATGCTTCTTTCTTCTTCTTTTGTGGTTTTACTACCACCTTAACCTAGTTGAACCTACCTAACACTATTTGAGTTTAAGGGCTTATATCATAATCATTGGTGTCAATGGGTAAAATATTCAATAATACTGATTGAAGTGTGGGTTTTTTACGTACACCTAAAACTAACGCTCGTCTGATATCGTGGGTGGACACAATGAAATATCTTTTGTTTATCGAAGGTCGATTAATAAGTAATTATTTTTTCAGGTTAAAGTAATTATAAGATCAAAATCAAATCCTTTGTGCGAAAATGGTGTCACCTAAATTGAAATAGAAACTGATGTATATTAATTTTTTTTATTGGAAATACCTGAATCATACAAAATTTCGACTGATATTATAATAACGGAATTAACCATTATTATAATATCAGTCGAGTCTTTACAACATTAGTAACGTTAAATAACTAACACAAAATCAAAATAAATATAAGAAGTATATTAATGCTAAACTTAAAACAAAAATTTTTTCAAAATGTTTATATAAGTAGTTTAAAAATTTATTTCTCATCAAGTAGCGTCTCATTAAGCTTTATTGTGCAACAAATTCAATTCAATCAAATAAATAAAAGCTTTCAATAATAATAGCTCCCACCGTAAAGGAAAAACATAAAATCTTGTCCAAGAAAAATAATGGCACTTTAAACGTAATCGGAAATGTCAAGGAAATATAAAGGAGAAAAACGATTTAGCGACAGTTATTAAGTTAGCAAGCATCAGAATCTTAATCAAATAAACTTTTTCCATAAATTTCTAAATCAAAATATGGTCACAAAGAAAACTAGCAGTGGAACAAAGAAAATTACCTTGTCAAGGAAACGGCTCGGCAAACAGCGGGAGTCGGATAATGAAATATTTTCATTAGACCCACTAGCGTGGAGTGCAAATATGAGGAGTGCTGGGTTATGAGTGTGTAGGTAATAAATTAGGTCGATAACCTACGTATAAAATAGAAACGGACGCGTCGCATGAGTTGAAGCATCTTATTAGTTTTTATATATTATACCTAGGATACTGTTGAGAATAAAGCAAGTTAAAAAAATAGATATACGAAAAGCAAGTAATAATGAACGAATAATCTAATAAGCAAGTTAAGCTTACAAACTATGACATTGGAGATATATCAGTGCCTTAATAGACAGCCTACAAAAAAAACTTGGCTGTTACAAAGATAAACAATATTGAGTCAGAATTTTACCTATAATACGAGGCGTCATGTTGTCTGCCAAATAAATTTTGCCACCGTAGGTAACGTTTGCTATGTAAACTTGACTTGTGTCACTTAATCTACGCAGCGTTGTCGCCTACACGACGAAATTGAGTCACAGTACGTGGCGTACAATGTGTGTAAACCGTTCTAGGTAAATTGAATTACCAATATAAAGGAAAGTTCAAGCCAGGGAGGGACATTAGTTTGCGACTTTGTAATTTGGTTTAATGGTTCTTAAGCTCGTAAAGGGTTGAGCACTTTTCGTGTCGTAAGAAACAACAACGCACCAGCAATATCTAGAAATTTAATTTAGGTTTTATTTGGCCAACCAACAAGAACATACACTTAGACATTTTAATTACAGTAGTTTACGCATACATACATGATTCGGTGTTGCCTTAATTATACGCTATCACGGCTGGCTCTAACAAAACTTGCGACTAAAGTATCAAAACTTAATTATGTATTTTTGTACAAAAAAATATTATAAAATACCAGAAATGAAATTCCATTGTGGTTTTAAGCAAATGAACAATCTATTTCAGGAAAGCACTATACCACTTATTCTCATGAAAGAATTTGATGAGAAAATTTCTGAAAATTTTGAGGTTGTTTGATTAGGTCCGTTAAACCTTAGGTCTTTTAAGTTTATATGTACAAAATGCTGAAAGCTCAGAGAAACGTCAGTCTTACGTTTGAAACAGTCATATTGATGTTTATCTTAGATAGCTTGTGAAATCGTGAATTGTAGTAGACTAAAATACAAGAAACATATAATTTTAGAATACCACCGTACATTATAGTAGTTTTGATCGTTATCATGGACATCGCATATTCATATACAAAGGTTCGAAGAAATTTTGGCAGACAGCCTATGTTTTGTGAGACTCCTGTGCAGCTATTAGATTCAATTGATCCTAATACAGCAGAGCAGAAAAAATATGGATTGAGAAATCCCGTGCACAGTGAAGCGCAAGTTTCTTTGAACCAGTCAGAGCATTACATCAACACAAAAAGGGTTGTGATGACGGATGGGGTGCAAATCATGTAGGAGGTTGGCCCAAAGACGTAAATTTTTGGGATGAGGAATCAACTACTCGATATCGACGTCGCATAGAAAGAGATGACAATTATGTAGACGCTATTATAGGTTTATACTCAGATTTCGAACATTTTGTTAAACAAAATAATGCTGTTGAGTTATATGAAATGTACTTTAGGGAAATGCAACCCGAAAAACCACTGGAAAAATCTATGGTTAGACTTAATAATATATACAAAGATCCATCCCGTCGCCCGATATCTTCAATAGCTTGGACGATTGAAGATGATCCAAAAATGGTTGTATCGTATTGCAATCGCAAATATCCTATTGTAAGTTCAATCAATAATGATTTTACTTGTTATATGGGACTTAGAAAATCCCCATAGTCCGTATTTAGATTTTTTGCCTCCAACAGCATGTTGGCAGTTAGTGTGTTCACCAGTGGCACCATCTATTATAATAGGTGGTTTAAATGATGGTAGAGTATGTATGTTCGATGTGAGAGCTAAAAAGGAACCTATCTTATTGAGTCCAATGCATCTAGCTCATCGCGATCCAGTCACATCAGTTCTTTACATATTTTCACGTACAAACACTGAATTTTTTACTGGTTCTACTGATGGGAAATGCATGTGGTGGGATATAAGAGATTTATCGGAACCAACAGATAATTTGATGATGACAATTAGAGTTCCACCTGGTGAAACACCAAGTTTAGCATATGCTGAAGGTGTGAGTATTACAATTCGAACGAACAATTCCAACTAAGTTTTTGTGTGGAACTGATACTGGATTTGTAATCAACGTGAACCGTAAAGGTAAAACTTTCAATGAAACAATGAGCGCGATATTTAGCGCGCAAACAGGACCTGTAAAGTCATTACATCGCAGCCCCTGCATAACGAAAATGTTTGTTACATGCGGAGATTGGACAATTAATTTGTGGAGTGATGATGTTCACACGTCTCCTATTATAACAGGCTCACCACAGAGGCATCAGATTAACGATGTAATATGGGCACCTCAAAGACATTCAAGCTTCATGTCAGTAACTGGTGATGGGAGGTTCCACTACTGGGATATATTAAGAAAATATAGGGAACCTGTCATTGTGATGCCGGTGTCTAAGTCCCCTCTTTTAAAAATCAAACCGCAAGATGAAGGAAAATTAGTAGCCATGGGAGATTCTAAAGGAGTTTTATATTTGCTGGCGCTTTCGGATAATTTGGTTTACCCAGCAGAAAAAGATAAACTGCTTTTGACCCATCTTTATGACAGAGAAACTAAACGTGAACACATTTTGGAAAGTCGTATTAAAGAAATAATTCTTAAACGCAAAGCCGACGAAGAAGGCTTTTCGACAGTCGTTGAAGATTACGTCGATGAAGATGCTCTTGCTAAAGCGGCTGAAGATGAATATAGAAGAACAGTTTCGGAGGAAATTAAACGGTCAGGCTATATATCATCAGCAGGCGGCAGATCTGATCCTAAAGCGAAAAGACGTTAATGTTCAGTTATGCCTTATCCTTAGCATCATGTGTATGTTTTTTGTTTTATTTGTTAAAGTGTCTTGTAATAGTTACAATTAAATTAAATTTTGCTTAACTTGTTTCGCTGTGATTTGTTTAACTGTCAAGATTATTTCAAATAATGTTTTTTACCTAATACTCTTTAGGTAAATAGTAAATGATCACTTAATGTCTTTGATAAACCGTACAGATTGTTAGGTCTTTACAGTTACAATGATACAACTTTTTGAAATCTTTTCTCAGCCTTTACACATTTATTTTTGAACCATTATGCATGCATAATGTAAGGAAGATACAGTGGTTTGTACTAAAACTTGCGTTTAAATTGAACTCAGAATGTCATTGAAATCTATAAAATAAATAAATAAATAAAATTCCCTACATTAATAAACCTTGAAGTACTGAGATTGATATGCCCTGCCGCGGCACAAGTTCTTGGTATAAATGTGACTTTGTCACTATGATTTTATTATTGTTTCTGAATTCTTGCATAAGTGGCCATGGAAAAAGTTGCACATATGCACAATCCCATTCGCTGCCCGAGTTGTTGCAGATTATGTTATAAGTCTGCAGGACGGTCATAGAGCTCACCAGATGGTAAGTGATACGGCATTGAAAGATACCAACAACTAATAGTTATTCATCATCATCATCATCATTACAGCCTAATTGCATAATTAATCCTTACCGTTAGTCCCTAAACTAGGGCAGCCTGTATTTAAGGGACTAAGCCTGTATTTTAGGGACTAAATTTGAACACTTGTTTTGCTTTTACATTTATATGCTACAATTTGCTGCGAGGCTGGGGGTAGCACGATGCCAATATAATTACTCAGTGGCCATTATTACGTAACAGAATGCTTCAATTAGACAAGGGAGGCACTCGTACTCCATTTGGCCCCTTTGATCGTGTGCTGGCGTTAATTTATGCAATTACGCCTTGGCTAGGCATCAAGAAATCGTGTAATGCTAGTTAGCCAGGTAAGACGATATAGTTAAAATTATATGGATAAATATATATGTTTTTTAGTTTACCATAATGAGTTTTGTTAATATGAATTTTTGCATCGAATTCTTTGATTGAAGACCGCGCAATAAAATTACATCAGTAAGCGCGCTACGTTTTTTCAACTTTGCAAGATTTGTTTTTTTTTTTTTATTGCTTATGTAGGCAGACGAGCTGGCGGCCCATCTGATGGAAAACGGTAACCGCCGCTCATGGACAACTGCAATGCTAAGGGCATAGCCATGCCGCTGCCTATCAAGAGGAAAGGGCTCTCTTTAAACCTCGTTTGAAGAAGGACATGTCGTAGTTATTAGGGAACACCGAGGCTGTGAGGTCGTTCCATAATTTGCACGCACGCGGAAGGAACGATCGCTGGAAACGAACGGTTTTGGAAGCGAAAGTTTCCAGGAGGGATGGATGGACCCTAGCTCGGCGTCGAGTCGTACGATGGTAAAACGGTGACACCGGCATGATATCAAACAGTTCCTTGGAGCACTCACCATGAAAAAGCCTATAAAACACACAAAGAGAGCTAAAGTCTCTCCGGAATTCCAAAGACTCTAAACTGTTTGTGAGATCAGAATCACCGACAATTCGGACAGCACGTCTTTGCAAAGCGTCAAATGGGTCAAGCTGGTATTTAGGGGCGCCTGCCCAGAGATGAGAACAGTACTCCACATGAGGACGCACTTGAGCTTTATACAACACAAGTCGCTGGCTCGATGAGAAGAACCGCCTAGACCTGTTCAGGACACCCAACTTTTTGCCAGCTAGTTTGGCTTTGTCCTCCAAATGACGCTTGAATTGTAATCTTTGACTGTCGGAAGTATTTTCATATAGACTTATTATGCTTCTCGAACAATTTATTAATAGTTATAATTAATTTAACATTAAAATGATATTATGTAGGTAAATGTATAGGTGAGGTAAATCTAGGTTTGTTCATAACTCAAAGTGAGAGTATGGATCTCTTACACGTACGTATGCAGCCTGCTAAACGTACAGTTATGTAACAAGGAGAGTTCTACACAGTAAAAATCAACACGGTACAATTCAAATTGAGATTCACTATTCTAAATAATGTATTAAACAGAACAGACATTATTTTATGGAAGAGGAGGCACGTGATGTGTTGTCTTATTCCTATTTATTGTACATATGATTATATCAACAATAAATAAATATCAAATGTGACATTAACTAGTTGAAAAATGTATTGGACAATTATGATGTAATCAAAACTACACATTGTTTCCCACAACAAGTAAAACACTTAACATGATTTTACACAGATATTGTTACATAAAATTCTATCACGACTCCTCAAAATCATAAATTGGATTTTAAATCAACTCTGGATACATTATGTGTTGTAATATAAGTAAGTCCAAAATAAGGCAAACGATTATCTAGATTTTCGAAGGTATCCAATAGCTAAAAATAAAACTTCCATAATCTTGATGATTTATAAACAAGTTGTAAAGCTTTTTTTTTTTAAATAAAGACGTCTTATTCTTAAAACTAGATATTCTGAACGCTTTTAGAAATTTGATGAGAGAGTGACATTAATTTAACCCTTAGAAAACAGCCATCACTATTTATAACAAATATTTAGTTTCGAATTCTTATGTAATAAAAACCTGAATATTAGAAGATCAGCTCAAACATTGATGGTAGATCTTAATAAACCATAATAACGTAGTAAGCTTTCAGGTTTATAAACTACAAAGTGTATTCGCCAATAAATTCGGTTTCTACTATTTGCTATCCAAACGATATTCCATTAAAACGCGCGTGTAAAGTCCACGCTGTCGGTATTAAATAAATACTACAAAAACTCTGTTCAAAGCGAACGACCCATACAAGTGAAAAGTAAATAAACCTTTTTAAACCTTTCTCTCAATGAAGTAATCATATACGTTCCAAAATAAGTATGGTAAGTACTTGGACCCAGTAAAGCGACCCGGTGATCGTTACTCGGGTCGTTATTATCAGGCAGAGTTTATAGGCCGGCCCTTTTCAAGCGAAGCTGGACAAATGCTTGCTATTTAGTCTACCCTTTCAACAGCGAATCTAGTTAGATAGACTTAAAAGGCCTTTAAGACAGATTATAAGTAACCTTACGCTGGAGAATGTAGCAACAAGTTTGTCGAGTGAGATTAAAGTTAATGAGTTTTCGGATTAGTCACCGTAGTACATAATCTCTAACTAAAAAAGCTAGTGCGATGCTGCTTATCTTACTGCGATAATGATTATCATCATCAGCTCATTAAACGTCCCTACCGAGGGGCACAAGCCTAGTCGTATAGGCCTTATTTGTCCACGCGGGCCCAGTGCGGATTGGCTTACTTCACGGACTACTTATTAATCTCTTCTTAGGCGTGCGCAGGTTTCCTAACGATGTTTTCCTTAATTGTTAGAGTGTCGGATATAATTGTATAATTCAATGACATTGGTACGAGGTGGGACTTAAAGCTGTAACCTCCAGATCCGAAGGCAATGAACAACACCATGTACCTACCGACGGTTATAATTATAATTACTACTTACTTACTTATTATTTTAACAACTATCAATTTTACAGCTTACGGAAACCACGGTCATCTAGGTGACGTCATTTTTTTCAAAATGGCTTCTCATCGTTAGCCGCGAGTGGTCTTCACAGCTTCACCGGATAAGGACTAGACCACTCATTCTAGATACTCTTGTATGTCCCTCACCATAGTAGTGCGGATTTAGGTATATTTCTATTACGGGCTGAAGATACTTACGACCTTAGTTAGCAACTAGACTATTTTCCATTTCTTGGTATCATTAGTGAATAATATACAGTTGCTGTCATCAAGTCAACATCATCATTAATCACAAGTATCACAATATAGTAGAAGATAACGAATGGTGCGCTTGTTTTCTAAGTCACATAAAATATAATTTATAATTGGCCTTCAAATCTACTAGTCTATATTGCCCTGTTTTATTATTATGTAAATATTCTCGAAATATTACCTGGCAAGTTGATACTGCTGTTGAAACCACTCTAAAAGCCTGAAACAGTTATATTGTAAGTACACGCGTTCTGTCAGATATATAGTTTTAAATTATGTAACAACTATGCAAATGTAAAAATAATAGCCATTATTTAGAGTTTGAAAGTGTACACAAGTGGTCGATATGATAATGTGTAAGTATTGATTAAAAAAAATAATTATAAGCATTTGTTTTTTACTGTTCATATAAGAAACTAAATAAAAAAAGTTTTTGGTTTGGAATCAAAAAAAGTATGGTAAATGAAGTAAACAAAATTAAATGAAGGAGATTCAGACTTTATATCGCATTATAAACTAATTACTGGTTACTAGTTTTTACATGTGATCATAATAAGTGGTGATCTACAATAGGCGTACTTTTAAGCAATGGGATTGCTTTTTAACTGCAAACGTTACGGCAATTTTTTTGGAAAAACAATAACAATTAAAACTTTTTTTATCTTTTTACTTTGGTAATCTGCGGTTACGTACCTGCTGTGAGATTTCTAGTTAACCTTCTGAATATGAACCCAACTAGTCAGTACAGTTTTTATGACGATTCTAACCATCATCATTTATTTACAGAATATTAATTTTCTTTGACTTTTGTACTAGTAATGAGTTCAAAGCCGGGGTCATTGCAGTGGTGATTAACTGGAGAATTACATCTATGCTTTACAATTTTATGAAATAATTATTTATATGACAATATTTGATAGTTTATTACAAGACGTATATATTTTCTCGTTGCAATCTATAGATGTTATTCAACGGATTAAATATAACCCCTTGAATTCATCTTCTCTCTTATATTCATTATCCCTTCTTGTATATTCTTACTTATTTATTGTAGGCACCATTCATTCGTTTATAATATTATGATTATTATTCAAATGGCAGTGGGCAGGGCACATAGTGCGTAGAACCGATGGCCGATGGGGCGGAAAGGATTCGAGTGGCGTCCACGTAACGGAAAGCGAAGCGAGGCCGACCCCAACAGATGGACGGATGATCTGGTTAAGGTGCGGGTAGCAGATGGATGTCAACTGCAAGGGATCGGTCCGCGTGGAAATCATTAGGGGAGGCCTTCGTTCAGCAGTGGACATAATTGGGCTGTAATGATGATGAGATGATGATTCAAATAGAAGACCTAATATTGTGGGATGCCATTGTCATTTGTCCGAATAAGGGCTACAAAATAATTATGATGTTTAAAAACTAAAACCTTAGCTTTATCTTTTAATTAATAGTTAATAAAACCAATTAATATTTAACAATTTAGTGTTACGAAGAAATCATTAAGTAAATCGTCTAACTGAATTAATTAGACGTAACCAAGTAAGTAATTGCTCATTCGTCTGAAAATACTTGAAACTTAGAAATTTTGTGAGCGATCTTAAGAATTGCGTATTTACTCATCTATAAAATACTTGACTTGTAAAAATAATGTTCATGTAGTGCTATTAATATTAAAGTCGACTTAAATTACCGCATCATTATTATTATTAGCGTCGGTGGCTCAATGGTGAGGACTGTTGCCCTCTTACCGGACTGAGGTCCAAATATAACCACGTACCAATGTGTTTTCGAATTTTCGAAATTATATGAACGTTATCCGATGCTCTACGGGAAAGGGCAAAATCGTGAGGAAATCGCGCACGCCTGTAAAGAGATTCAAAGGTTGTGCGTTAAAGTCGTCCAATTCGCACTGGCCCGCGTGGACGACTAAGGCCTCAACACCCTATACGGGTAGGCTCGTGCCACTCGGTGGGGACGTTTAATGAGCTGATGATGATGAAATTACCGCACTTTTAACGTGACATGCTTCAAATGATATAAATATACGTTCCAGAAGTTTGTTACAATGTTCCAATTATTTTTTATTTCAAACGTATTTAAGTATTTATAGTTAAGACTAGTCGTTCCCAGCGGTGTAAACCGCGGTATGAACGCAGCAAACGTTTTTATCCCTGGTTTCAGCTCACCTTTATACAAAGTTTTATTAAAATCGCTTGTTTAAGTCACGCTAGAAATCTTCCATTTATTCCATCGTGAGCACGCCTACGAACAGATGCAAAGGGCCCGTATGTGTGACTGAGGCCTATACACGTGGTACCGGGTAGGCTAGTGCCCCTCGGTGAGGACGGACGTATAATGAGCTACGATGATGATGAAGCGCGGAACCACGAAGAGGCTGGCTCAACGCTGTGATACTAGGCTTCACAGAAAACCGGGGTGAAATATCGCTATGCATTGTATTTGGCTGATGAGTTTCCTTCTTATTAAAATACCAATTTATTACCGAAGATCCTCCCCATCCTTCCTATTCCCCCTTCTTTTAATCCTATAAGATAAAGTTTCTGATTTGTTTATATCGAGCCAAACACTTTTGTGCCTTTAGTTTTAGTTTCAGTATCTCAAATTTGAAATATTTCTTAAGAAAATCTGTCCAATGCCTTTTCATGTTTGTAACAGAAAATATCACATTACCACGGAATGGGGCACCATTATGAATTGTCTCCAACAGGTACACTGAAGTTATTGTTGCTACACAAAAGCATATCGCTACGTTAAATAAATTGCTTGTCTGTTTATACAAGTCAACCGTCCCTAGTAAACGGAATGGTCACGGAGACCACGGAATTTTAACATGTTTTTTCGTCAAAATACTTTTTTATTAAGGAGTTTAATAATTCCTGATATTTAGGAAAATGCTCACTTAAAGAACTTAAACAGATAAATATGCGTACAAAATAATGACCAAACTGGGAAGATTTAGATACTCATTATAAAATTACAACGCCTATATTATTTGCCTTGCCTACAAAAATACCTTTATAAAAACTTCAATCGAACTAAAATTTCCCTTTATGTTACTGTTATAAGTTAATTATAAAATGTAAAATAAACATAACTTTGAATTAATAATGGGTCCCAACGCCCGCTGTAAAACAAAACATGAAATTTTCATTCTCGCAATAACAGGTTAGCAGCCATACGTCACAACGATAAACACACTGTTATCAAAATACCCAGGTGCGTAGCACTGAAAAGTTACTTACTGTAAATTTATATGTTACAAAATGGCTCAAAGTGGGTAATAAGTTATAGTGGCGGCCGCGAAAGCCACATTAGTGTAAGTAAGCGTGCCCGCGAAGACGGAATGGGCCATTGTTGTTTAATGCCACACGTTTCGATATCAACACTTCTGGGAAAACAGGAAAGTACTGGCGAAAAGAAGATTTCGTGTTAAATAAAAATACAAACAAATGTTATTTCTAAATGTCAGTTCCATGGAATAAATTGCTGAATTAAACTCTATGCATGGTTTATCGTTTTAATTCAAGATCAACATAAGTCTTGATGCTTTTCGAAGTGAATTAATCATGCAATTTTCTTCGGTAATAAAATAGAAACATATGGGATTGTTTGTATAAAGACCACACACACAAATTGTTCAAAAATACATGACTAATAATGTTAGTGGAGAATCATTTTCATCTACAACAGTCCGAACAGTAGTAGAATTAATGCTTTGTGGACCTAAATTGAGTAAATATATTTTGGATTTTGATTTTGGAATCATTACTGAGGAAAATTAAAGATTACTCAATGAAACCTTGATTTTTCGTAGTTGCTTATAAATTGTTATAAAGTAAGCTATTAATTTCATCTTGTTGTTATTTGGCTTAGTGTGACTGCGTCCAATAGGCTTTAATTTTATTACTTTAAAATGCGCCAACTGTGTCTTAATTGTATCATAATAGTACGTCCACCATTATTTTTTTATTGTAATTTATTTGAAAAAATATTTAATCACATTCTTTTTTGCGTTAGTTAGTTTTACCATTTCAATTGTAAGAGCAAAACATTCAGAACTATAAAAGTAACAGGCGGCATCTATATACCGTATATGCTATTATTACTGATAGGTTGACAAAGTCTAAAACTCGATGGAGCACGTGTCGTTCCAAATCAAAACCCCCATTATGTTGCCTTTATCACAAAATGACGGTTGAAGGATACGCCTTAATCAGAGCCCTTCATCTTGTACGTACAGTTAACCCTTCTGTGTTCCCACCGGATTTCACTACTCCATTCCTTCTCTAACAAGAAAACTTTTTGGAATAATTTGTATTTTCAAGTTTGATAAAAAGATTGTAATTTGTTTTTTTAAGCTAAGGCTAAAACCTTTTAAGGTGAGTTGAATTCTCCGAGGCGGAATTGTTTGGGCAGATAACAGATGTAATAGATTATTAGCATTCAAAACGAACTTGCTGTTTTGAAATGAATTATATAAAATAATGCTTCACACATTTATCCCGAACCCCTATTAAGTAGTACGATACAAAGATTTTAAAGCAGTAACTGAAGTCCTTACTAAGTTAACTTGTTATACAGATTAACAAACTTAAATACAGTATAGTATCGTAGTGAGTTTGATGATAAACTATCATTGTAACGTCACGTATGCTCTCAGTGGCAACTTGTTCCCATAGTGACAACTTATGATCTGATACTATGTGTCAATCTGAATGGTTTAATCTGGGTAATGTTGCCGCGTCTCATCGACGGGATCGTACCGACAGTCTTGAAGTTTGTTCGGCGAACTTTGGCCCGCGGGAGGCGCTCAACTCGTTACTACCGGTCTTGAGCACTCTTGCTACTGGTGGTGACTTGCAATGTCAAAACTTTGTATCAAGAATATTAGAAGCGAATTTTGTAACTTTCTATGCATAATTTGACAATAGAGATGTTTAGACAGACAGCGCGACATGCAATTAAATATATTTTGGGTTAAACCTACATTATACAGAGTGAAATCGAGAAGATTAGTAATTTCTAAAATAAGGATGTACTTGAAATCACGATGTTTATTCGTGATTTAAAGTACATCCCTCAAATATGAGGTAAATCTATTGATGCAAAAATAAAATGTTTTAAAATCCTAAAAATCATGTAATCCCTAAAAGCCATGTTATATTTGATTTCTCCATCTTAAAGTTGCCTGGTAGAAATTGCCATGTGCAATAAGGCCGCCCATTGTTCTTTCTTTTTCTTTTGTTTTTGAGTTTCTTTTGTGTATTTTAGAGTACAATAAAGAATTAAATAATAAATAAAACCCATTGCAATCGATCAATAATATATATAACAATAAAAAATTTTGACTTATATAATATTGTTTTCATTCAAATATGGTGAGAGGCGGGTTCACAGCGCTCGGTGTGGCAGAGGCCGGCGCAAGCGCAGTAGGGTGGGTACCGCGAGCCTTACGAGGTGAAGCTAAAGGACATCTGCGGCCAACAGCAGTAGTCAGTTCGAAAAAAAGGGTAGCGCGAGCACGCTTGATAAAGTAGTACGAGCAATAATACTTATTTATCATTTATTTCGTAAAACTTTAATGTTAAATCTATGTAAATAAATAAATAATAATAAATATCCACTGACATTCACACAGAGCCATTTAGCCCCAAGTTAAGCGTCATGCCTGTATTATGGGTATTAAACATCGGAAATACATTTGTTTTTGTAAATATACGTATTATCCATAGAAAACACCCAGACCTATTACAAACAAACATGTTCATGCACACAAATGTTTGTACTGCCCGGGTATCGAACCCGGAACCCTTGGTGTTACAGCCGACGACTCAACCGCAACACTAAATTGGACGTCAAAATATGGTTTTATGCTCCCATAAAAACATTTCATAATACGAGTTCAATAGTTACAATTTTATTGTTTATCAAATGCATACATAAATACACAATCTCAGATGACTTGATATAGTAATAATGTGAATTCCAAACACAATTTCCTTTGTGAGAACGGATGTTTAGCACATAAAAACTTAATTTCTATATTCTCGGTTAGGAAATCTGAGATAATACATAAAAATGATCTGACATGAAATATTCTTATAAATCATAATCCTATTTATTCTCTCTTCCAACTATCGCAGTCAACTGCTGGACATAGGTCTTCCCCATTCTGCGCCAGGTAACCCGGTCCTCCGCGTTCCTCATCCAGCCTCCACCAGTAACCTTTCGCAAGGCGTCCATCGGGCCGGAGGGCGTACTACACTACGCTTGCCGAGACTCCTACTTATAATAGTAGGTATATGAGACATCGCCAGTGACAGCATTTATTTATTGTTTCTGTTTTATATATCAACTATTAACAATTATTTACTTAGTAACAACACGTTGTCAGTCGATAAGGAAGGTTGAAGTGGCCGCTGCATGCAAATAACTTCCGACCATTTGGAGTGGAAGTTATTGGGGGAAGCCTATATTTAACAGTGGACATCATGTGGCTGATTTTCACACATAATTATATTTATTTTTACCTTGATCAAAAATAATCATTATCAACCATGGACGTTATCAACATTATACCGAAGGAAAAATTAAAATAAAAAAATGTTTTAATAGACACCGTGTTCTTTTCTGGCTGCGAAACAAAGTAAAATATAATTATCTGTTAATCAACGTTGGAAATGTTCAACTTATCTTTATTTCTGTTTCTATAAAAAGTATCTTCGTAATTAAGGAGTCTAATGAAGTCGGCGAAAAAGATTGTAATAAAATGAAATGCTCCTATAGGAGTTTGTTTAAGTTATTCGTCTAATGAAGGCTTTAATAAGAAGGTATAACATCTGTGAATGGAAGTTTTAAAATAAAGATACAGTGTTCTAGATGAAAAATAAGCTGTACATAAATATCAAATTCAAATGATGCAGTTAACCCATTTTAAAATAGTAAACTAAAATTAAATTATGAAGTTCTGATTTGTTAACAAAATATTCACATGTTATAATTTAATTCATTTGAGACGGATTTTTACCAAGAAACATGGAAATGCATTAATATTTTAGGACAACAGGTTACATTACTGTCTGGAGACATCAGCGGTAACAGTTACTACGGCTGTGGTCAAGAATACCACAAATAAGAGTACGTACGTAGGATTTTACTTCTAGATGGCGAGGATCATCATCACATCAGCTCATTATACGTCCCCACTCATTATAGGGGCACGAGCTTACCTAAGGGTAACAACTAAGAACTAAGGTCTATATACCCTATAAGTAGGGTGTATATTTTGTTTTTGAGTTAAACGCGCGAACTAAAAAAAAATTGTAAAGACACTTTATTTGTATACCTAAACCACAAAGTACTGAAGCAATTACTTGTATTTTTACCGGCGAGAGCCAGAAATGCAAGGATCGAGGTCACCTAGATTGCTCGCGCGTACATAGCAACGTATACTACACAACAATTGTCACTGTCTCAGCCACACAAAGACTCGACATGAGGAAGAAATTAGTGCCTGAAGAGAAAGCTATATGCAACGTCGTTGCCGTGTACAGGGAAAGAGGGTAAGTTTGAAGTTGAGCCATAAACATTTTCAAACCCCATAACACTACTATGTATACAAATAGATACATTTTGTCGTTCTGTAAGATCTGTTTTTAAAATGCTGAAAGCATTCGACAGTGATCATGTTTATATTTAACGACCCATTAGGTGAAATGGTTGAGACATCAGCTATCACACCAAGGGTTCCGGGTTCGATCCCCGGGTAGTATACATACAGTTACATTTAAGTGCATGAACATGTCTGTTTGTAATGGTCTGGTTGTTATCTATGTATAATATGTATATATTTACAAAAAAAATATATAAATATATTTATCAGTTGTTTAGTACGCTAACTACAAGCTTTTCGCGTAAAATGGGGCTAGATTTTTGTTTATTATATTGATAAATGATTGAAAAAGGTTATATGTACATGATTATTATAAGTAAATAATGTAAGCATCTGAATTACACATATTTTTGGTGTCATATTAGGATACTATCATGTCTTTTAAAACAATATTAACATTATCAATCAGATTCCATGGCTAAGTGCTTACTGTTTCTGATATAAAGTCTAAATCAAATAATAAGGTGAAAATCACGGTACTGACGCGTCAATTGAGCTTTTTTCTTTGGTTTCAAACAATTATAGTTCACGTTAAACAACGCCTTTTCTTACACAAGCGTATAGTCCTCTGCCAAAGTAGGCATCTCTAAACTCAATACCTGTTTGTAGACTATTAAAACATCTACGCCGATCCCTTACAAGTTAGTAGATTGTCCAAGTCTCATTCGTTGTTCAAAGGATATACTACCTAGTAGTCTTACCTCGTGTAAATTAAAACAACTTACTTGCATGTTTATATCGTAACCATTTTTTATCAAGGATGAATGTTGATACGTAGATATTTTAGTAATATTTAACTAATTTAGCAGTTAGCAAGCATTGAGCCGAATTACATTTTTAAATTCCTGGCGCGGAAAATTATTTAGTTTTGTAAATACGCGATCTGTTGCCAACTAAATATGTAAAAAAATGCATTACTAACACGACTGCTTAATTGATTTGAATCACAACTATGTAGCTATGAAAATGTAATTACAGGTTACAGTTCTCGCAATTGACAGTAAGCATTACGTCTGGCCATGACAGATGTAGTGAGGGGGGACACCAAGGAAAGTAAATAGCAATTAGTTTTATACTGTCACACATGTCGACAGATGTAAGGTGTCTTATGCCTAGTAAAGCAATCTATCAAATATTCATCAAAACACTTTATTGAAGTTAGTATTAGAAAAAATGAAAGAACGTCTTTATAAAGGTATCTTACAAAATATCATGTTTTTCACTTAAGTCAACCTTAGAGAACAGTCCACTTTACTCAGGCGTATTTAAGGGACGGGTTGGAGGGCTGACCTACAACGGCACCACCCCGGAAATATTTAAGTGAGGCTGAGCGGCTTGACGTTTCGTTTCTCTTTGATACTCTGTGAGAGTACATGTTGCAATCATGATAATGATTTATTGCTTTGATATTTTGTATTGAAATTGCTGACTTGGAAAATGAAACCTTTCGTATGGAAACAATTTTTGTCATAATTATTGACATGAGTTTCTTCTTCAAAATTTATTTTAATAATATTCCCTGCTTTCAAGAAATTATAACTTTTATGACGGCTGAACCTCTCCTTTTTGCTGTTGTTTTATTATACTTACAAAGAGACAAAACTAAGACCTCATAAATATTGTACCAGTGAGACAGATTATTTATACATATAGGCCTTATAAAAATACCTATATTGTGGATATTATTAAAAAATACATTTAGAATAAGAAACTGATAATAATTATGTTAATTTTTTTAATTTGATGTAGATATTATATAAGATAAAGCGGAAGTACTATAATTTAGAAACACTTATTAAACAGGAATCCTTACTGTTGACCGTCTTGAGCGGTGAGTACCGTATAACGCACTACAAGAAGTTTAATTCCAAGTGTTCGGGGTAACTCTCATTCTCTGGGGAGATTTGCTCTAATTTGCTTGGGTTGCACTTACATTGCGATACAGATTCCGTGAAATTACCTAAGATTCGGGCAACCATAGCCTTGTGCTACCTTGAATTTAGACTACTTGAAATATTTTGAACTGCTTCAATAAAGCCTAATATAAATTTCAACGCATTATATAACAGTTTATCACTAATTTTCTTTTTTAAATAACTAAAACTCCCCATTCTTGCACAAAACCTCTCTAGTGCTTTTTATTTTTGATCTTAACCTTCCTAGCCGTCTTGCAATTTTTTTGTCTCTCTGGTTTTCCCTGCTTAACTGGCTGCACCTTGAAACTTTAAAAATATCTTTGAACCCGAAACATATAATCTTAAATCATACTCTTGAATTAGTTTAAATTACCATTTCTTTGTTTAATGACAGGGTTGTAAAACGTGCATTAAAAAAATGCAAGGAATTAGTTGGATATTGTTCAAAGGAACTACTCAGATGAAGCCGAAGACAAATGTTAGTATAATATAACCAGTATAGTTTAGTTATTGTGAAGCTGTTAGCGTACAAATGTTGCAACAGTGCTAAATGAGCGTTCAATTTACTGCATACGCATAATAATGTACGTGGAAAATAAATGAACAGTTTACAATAATAATTATCATACTTGTGACACGTACAAAGAATTGGTGATTTTTAAGCTACTGGGACCTAATCGGACTTAAGAGTATTTTATTTTATTTTATTTTTTATTTGACGACCAATTTGGTGTTGCGGTTGAGAGGTCGGCTGCAACACCAAGGGTTCTGGGTTCGATCCCCGGGCAGTACAAACATATGTGTGCATTAACATTTCTGTTTGTAATGGTCTGGGAGTTTTCTATGTATAATATGTATGTATTTACAAAAAAAATGTATATAAGTATGTTTATCCGTTGTTTAGTACTCATAATACAGGCTTAACGCTTAACTTGGGGGCTAGATGGCGCTGTGTGAATGTCAGTGGATATTTATTATTATTATTATTTGTAGTGTCTGTTAGGAGTTCACGGTTCATAGACCGGTCCTTTGAAGCTTGCGTGGGGACATGGGTCCAACACGTAGCGGCTTTGTGAGACAAAATAATGAGTTTGATGTGTACACCGAGCGGCCGCTCGCTCTGCCCGCACTATGGGAGTACACACAGAGCGAGCACCCGCTTGGTGCAAGGACTATTAGAAATATGGGAAGAAAAAATAAGGGCTATGGATAGGGTAATTGCTGGTCTAGTTTATGGGATATTGATTGAGACAGCGGGCGCCTGCCAAATCAAATGTCGCAATCTTGAAAATTAAGGCAGACGGTGACTGGCCACCTGCTAGATGGGCATCCACTATGCGGCGTTATGCCTGGGACGCAACACCGGCGCAGGCGGCTAGGGGTGTCGAGAGGTGTACACCGCTTACTGCGCTGGCAAACTGCACCAACTCGCGACTTACGCATCTTTCACTTCCACCCCTCGAGCATGTAGCTCTTGCAACCCCACTCTAGACAGCCAATGAAGGCAAGCCAGAGGTGAGGGTCCTGACCTTGGGTAGCCACTCTGGAGGGCCAGAGACGGTCAGTGTGCACTCTCGGGGGCCGTCGGGTCCGTGGTGTCGCTACGCACCAACAGCTCGCCACAAACTGCCCTGCGGTGACTGACTGCACTGGTGAAACTCACCAGCGGTCGATGGGGGTCGTCACGGCCCTATATTATTATTTATTTATTATTATATATGTTTCGGGTTCAAAGCTATTTATAAAGTTTTAAGGTCTATCATCAACACATACTTTAGAAAATCGTTGATTTCATATCCAGTTGTAACCTGGGGTAGTAAGTGGTCTATGAACCATTTCAAAAAATATCATTGATGAACCAATCAGCCTAATAGACTTACTGCAGAGAACAAGCCTTCTCACAAAACAATAATACAGGGCGATTAGGCAGTACCTATCCAACCACGCAGGGTTAACATCTAAATTGTAGCCAAACCAATGGTTTCAGGTGCCTTCTGAACAGAGAAAGACCCTTTATAATGTTTTTGGTTGGCCATCTCAATAACTTTTGTTTTGTTCCTTGACTAACATTGCCGTTAACTTCTAAAAATAATGATGATATGCTTGAGTTGTTCGTTGTTTTAACTGCATTACTCAATATTTTCTAGTATTCAAAGCACACCGTGCCCTTGTTCAAGCGAAAATAACAGACAATATTTTCAGTTACTGTATCTTAGGATTTTTACGGTTGTTTTATTCTGGGCCTGAAATACGATCACGCCATGTGTGTATAAATTGAAGGCTAGTTTAGTACAAGCGTATACTTCCGACGGCGAACGCGTTGTGAATACGAAACTGCTTAATATAGTTATTGGCGAGTTGGAACGCAAATCCTTTCGAATATTGAAACATGTTTTTTGCCTTTGCGGTTTTCCTTTTGGGGGGTTGCTATTTGTGAAGCAGAAATTGACTAAAGTGAATATTGAAAAGTTCCGATATTTTTTAATACGATTGAAGAAATAATTAATGTAATATTTTCTTGACTATATATTAAAATCAACCTATTTAACATTTGAATATTTATTTATTAGACGACAGTTGGATTATGACAAATCTGAAATTGTTTTGTTCTGAAGATCAAATCCATCTTAAATAAAAAAGCGTAATTCGAAGTTACCGATGAAGATACAGTTTGAAGGGAAATTGAAGTTCTGCCCTTTGTTACTAAATATATTCCTAGCTAGTTAATGAAACATAAGCCCTTTTGGTTAGTGCGCATAATATTGTTTTTGTAAATCACAGATTTAAAATAGACTATAATTTAACATAAACTACCGCTATTTTACTGTGAGACTAGTTTCATGGCCTATTTGGTCTGTGAATCTAAGGACTTCGAAAACTTAAGTAATATATGTACATGTATTTAAATTAAAACAAATAATATAACCATTATATTAACATTATAAAAGAATAAATAATTAAGCATATTACTTTATTTATTTCTTTGTTGAAAATGATAACAACGCATATCAGATACCAATATGTGTGAAGAAATAAATATACTATGATGCAACATGTATAAGTTTAGTTGTCAGTTATCAAAAAAATATAAAATGCAAAAAACCGTATTCAAAACAGCGACGAGAGTTTGTTTTGTTAATTCCAATAAAGAGAGCGCTTTTAATATATCAAATAAAAGAAAGAACGAATTATCCTTAATGTAATTTGTCAACAGACATTATTTGCAGCGCCTAGAGCAGTTTGAGAAAGCAATACAAGCTTACAATGAAGCGCTACGTTGGAATGTAAGTAACTTTAAATGATTTTGCCGGCAAACACAGATTTACTCTTGCGAGGTTCCGTATGTTGCTTTTATTGGTTTTCGTAATATATATGTAGAGTTTATGTAACCGGCTGTATGTCCTTTTTGTAAGATATATTTATCAACTATTATTTTGTTATGCAAAACAGTTCTGTTTATATTTATGATGACGTTTGCTAGTTAATAACTAATAAGTATTACTATACTCTATTAAAATACACACAAATTATGTATATACTTGTGCTTTTTTATTTTTTTTGTCTGATATTGCTTTCAAATTATATTTATTTTAAAATCGTAAACAATAATTTTACTTTAATTCCTTGATAAAGTAACATTATATAATATTCTTCATAACATACCGTCAAGTATTGAAATTACCACAGTGTCAAAGTTTTTCATAATGATAGTTTTAATAGCAACATTAATTGTTTTACTATATCTGAAACTTAAATTGAGATAAATTTCTACTTAGCTCATTAACTATTCCATATAGACCACGTAACTTAGTTGATATTTGCTTCTATCATGTAAACAATAAAGTTAGTAACAGCTTATACGGTGACCGACCACGGGGTTATATTGTACTTACCTTAAGATTCTAACGAGTTCATCAACTCAAACAACCAAGTCCCAATGGTATTTGGTCGCAAATCCGAACTCGCTTTATTTGATATGGGACTTTAAATTGGGACAGATATATTGTAATTAATTATGTCACATCATACAGCGTCGAAGACTAAGGCCTATTCACTAGAGTGAAGCGATTTTCCTTTTTTTATTATAGCTACAGCGTACTTGTAAAAAGTTGTCTTACAGGTTTTGATTTAACACAAGAAAAGTTCACGCTATGTCTTGAGGTGGGGCATCACCTTAAAGTTTTTAAAAATACACCATTTACGGGTAGGCTCGTGCTCCTCGGTGGGGACATAATGAGCTGAAGATGATGTATGTCATATTATTAATTACAAAATAATGTTGATCTTAGTAATGTCTCATCTATTCCTGTTACCACTATATATGGCATGCAAATACAGTATAAAATATTAGCAACTTTGAGAGTTCGCAAAGCTCTACCTGTACAAAAAGGATATATATATTTTTTCGTATTACAAATTTCAGATTAATTTTAAATTATCTATATTTCTCTTGTTTTAGTTCTGTTAAAGTAAAGCTGAGACTAAAATTTCTTTTACAATAGCTGTTCAGAAACTAACAGCACGTCACTTTCCAAATGTTCATTATATGAACCATAACACTGAATTACCCTGCTAATGTTCATTCACTACCGCAATCGTCTAGAAATAAGGTTCCGTTCTTACAGAATAATAGCGGAACCCTTAAAACAAATAGCTCCGGTCTCGATTCTCAGCTCGCAAACCTGCAATTAGACATAGCCCAAACGTTGATAATGTTTGCATTCACCTCGTTATCCCCGTCAGCTTGGTGCAAACTATACTAATTCATAGGAAATTTTCTGATAAAGCGGTACAATTTGCCGTATCTAAAGCATAATGAAATGTATTATGTACTTATTATGTAAATTGTTTGAGAAATATAAATATATTTCATAATAGTAAAAATTAAGTATTATAAAGTTCCCCTAATTTAAATAAATTTTTGGTGCCATATCTTGCTTTACATAATGCAGGTGTTTCATACCTTAGTTACACTAAAATCTGGTCGATTTCACCGCCAATGCATATATTAGTCAAGTGTCGCTATTCGCCCATTTGGGACCCGTTCGGAGCGTGCTGCTTATTTTATTGTCGTCTCGAGTGCTCGAAGTGTCGACTCTGATGTGTGTGTGAATCAATCACGTGGTTAGCTGCCATTTGTTACTTTGAACCTTACAACGATCTGTCGGTATTCAACAAAAGGAAAGCATCCAGGCGAACTCGAAGAGCATATGCTTACGCATATATGAAATATTAAGGATCATACGTGTAGATTTGAATACAATCATCACGCCGAGGCGGCTTAGAGACAAAACAATCAGCAGAGAACGGCTTGTAAGCGTCTTTTTAACCAAACTTTTTATAGGTACTAATAATCTCCGGTTCACCTGCCAAGAGTAGAGATTATGGCGCATCCCCTTTACTATAAAAGAGTAGGCAATAAGTTCAGGAATAATTGGTTGTTAAAATAGGTAAGTAAGCGAAGGGACTTCAACATACAACTTTTACAACATACAATATTACTAGGTGGTAGACTCCATAATGATTTGTCTAGGTAGGTAGGTATAGCCGCTGTGCGAGGAAGTGTCCCATGAAATAGTGTTTTGCACTTCTGTGTCTCGGGATGAGGACACTGTAGCTTGCAAAATTACGAGATTTACGAATTATGAGAGACTCAACAACTCTAGTTTCGGCCGACGGGCGCAAGGCAGAGTTTATGAAAAACAATGACTATCTCCTTTTATTAATTTACTTCAACATTGCATCTGTCATGTACAGGCATGACCACCACCGGATGAGCGAACTCACCGTCCTGTTTACTTATTGGTATAAAAAAAGCTTAACTCGCCTGCCCGTGGTGCAACTTGGTGAGCACGCCTAATCGGATGAATACGACCAGCCGATGCAGATTAGCATTTATTCAACATATCGCAGTTCACTGTTGGACTTGAATTTTGCATTAGATATTCCGGTCCTCCGCTTTACTCATCCAGCCTCCACCAGCAACCTTTTGCAAGCGTCGGACCATCGGGCCGGAGGGCGCAAGACGCAGTCTCCATTCCAGAATTCTTCTGCCCCAACGGCCATCGGTTCTGAGACATGCGATCAGCCCACTGCCACATCAACTTGCTGATCCGGCGAGCTATGTCGGTAACTTAAGTTCTCTTGCAGATAACTTCATTTCAAATATTATCGTTATGCAGGTTAGCTTTGCTTGATGAAATTACAGCACAGAACCTCGTAGCTCCTTCGGAGTAAGGAGTTTCCATGTATAGCGATATCACTTACACCATTAGGTGGATCGTTTTCTCGTTTGTCCAATGAAATAATAGTAAAAAAGACTATAAGTTGTGCACGCTACAATATTTAACATGACTGTAATGTATTGGTTATCCTAGGGTGCTGACGTCCGGGCCCTCCTGGGTCGCAGCCTAGCTCGAGCTAAAACAACGCACTACTCTGATGCACTTCGAGATGCGCGGAAGGCAGCTGGTAAATATTCTCATAAGGTTTATATCCATGGTCACACCATGGAGGACTGCTATGTTCTAGAGATCTGAAAAGTGGTTTTAGATTGGTGCGCGATTTAGGGTCGTGCGTGTAAACACCACGAGCAAACCGCATGGTGAAAGACACTTAAAATGATTTGGCCAGTTTGGATCACCTGATTGCCTGAAAATGAAGATGATTCTTTGTTTTAAGAGCATATGTACATACATGACACGAACATGGGTGTAGCCACACTGGGGCCAGCTGGGGTGCTTGCCCCACCCTGGCTCTAACATATTAAAACAAAAAAATACCATTTAGGGAATAGGTTCACTGTTACCCTACCCTGAGTCCAAGACTGGCTACGCTCATGAACACGTTAAGTTATCGGTCCTAGCTAAAATCTTCGGACGGTAGCCGTTAATCCGTATTGGGCATATGTGGTGTGTTACCGCCTGATCATGATATGGTTCGAGAAGTCATATGCCCTGCAGTGGATCGTTATAGGCTAATGATGACGTTGACAGAAAGAAAGGATGTCAAACGTACCAGCGGATGTAAAGGGGTGGATGTTGTTTAGCCTGGTAATTTTGCTTCTATAACATACATTTTTAAAAATAAAAATAGTTATTATATTTATCAGAGTTAATTTGATTTACTCAAATAGTGACATGTATTCTTCCTATTCTTCATTTTTGTACATGTACGTCAGAGTTTACCTTTTTAATGCCTAATTATTAATTTTATTAACTTGTTGTCGAGTACGTTTAGTCAGAATGAGAATAAAGAGACAAATTATTTATACTGCCTTATGGCATCATCATCATCAGCTCATTAAACGTCCCCACCGAGGGGCACGAACCTACCCGTATAAGGTGATTAGGGCTCAGTAGTCCACGCGGGCCCAGTGCGGATTGGACGACTTTACACACAACCTTCGAATCTCTTCGCAGGTGGGCATGAAGGTTTCCTCACGATGTTTTCCTTCACCGTAAGAGCGTCGGATAACGTACATATATTTTCGAAAACACATTGGTATCGGTATCGGTCGGAAGGCGACAGTCCACACCATTCAGCTACCGACGCTCTTATGCCTTATGGCATCTGTTGCAATTTTATTTAAAGGGACCCAGAAAGCCGATTCAAATTAAATTCAATACAAAGAAAAATCATTTAGAAGAATAAAAGTAAGAAGACCAAAAACTCAATATAATAGAACCTTTTTTCGAATTATTATAATAACTTGTTTAATATTGTGACATCATGATAACTAAATTATAAGACCAAACATTTATTGTCTCGGGTGAAGGACGTAGTGTGACGTGATGGAGAATAATATAACTGTCTATCAGTTATTAGTCTATGTACACTTTGTAATATATTTGTAAAAAAACAAAAAAAAAACCATTACTTCACTTGTTTCCGCGGCATGGCATTTTCCTTTGTGAATAATTAAACCTGCATTGTCCTAGCGAAACTAAGAAAATCGCACATAGAACGACTATATGAACCTAGGTTTTTGAGATGAAGCAGCAATTTAAATCCAACGACAAAACCTCCGTTGCCAAACGAGTAAAATATGTATTCTTATTATTTGATTCAACGCCATTATAAAGATTGTTTTAAATGTTTCTTTAAGTATGAACTTCGTCAAGATTCTATCAATACAGTCCTTGACTGCTGTAGCTGGATTATGAGAATAGTATTCCGAATTCAGTAAGTTATACTGCAAAATAAAATGCTTACGAAATCCCTCGCTAAAAAACCCTCCTAATCTTGAATAAGCATGTTCAATAAGTAACGTTAACTAACAAGTTTGTTAAATGTAGGTCATGGCGACCTACATTGATGAATAATATCCATTAGGTAATTCTTAAGACTGCTCAATTCCCTCATCAAAGTACAGCCCGGGAACTAATGGCAATGAAGCCACGTTTCGCGTGCCAAATGCATTATCACACTATGCACTCTGAGACTCAATTAGTAGCGTCACCGGCACCTCGGGTCTTCTGCGCTGTAATATGTTATGTTAGGGTGGGACGCCAGACGTTGTTCGTAGTATATTATAAAGTAATATTATGACATCACGCTGCGCTTCTCAATTTTGCAAAACCGAACTACGCTGTATAATTACATGTTTGCTATTGTATATGCAATTTTTAACGTTTATGTACTACTGTCATAATTCCAATACAATTTCTTAGGGTTTATATCAACTATCAATATTATAATTAATATCATTTAATAATATCTTAATATTAACCCTTTAAACGCCGCAGTCATGTCTCTCTGGAAATCCGTGCTTAAAAGGTTAAGAACCTAAGAGGTTCGGAAAAGGCAGGGCCGTTTAAATGACTTGGTTTGTAAATATTTAACATTTAGACCGCCAGTGACGCCTTAAAGCGTCACAAACAATAGATTTTCCATAGTGTCTGGATTAGTTGCAGTCAAAAGGTTACAGGTGAATAACGTATTCCAGTTACACTTACTATGTATTTTGTTTAATAAAATGTAGGTATTCAATAAAAGCTATTTAGACTAGCTATTTGCTGCGCCCATTATTTCTAAGAAATGAAATTAAATTAGTTTTAAATACATTTTAACAACATTAACTAAAAATATAGGTACATTAAACTCACATCTAATTGGCTTATTAATTTCACAATTTCAAACATATAGGTAAATTACAGAATGGAATCCAATCTCGAAATAATTGTACCAGCGCAAAATTGAAAACGTACCTCGAAACTCTTTTAGCGACTTTGTGGGTTTCCGGGAGACGTTTCATTGTTCGAGGGAACAAAAGGAAGCCTCCTTACATGCGTGCCAACATTTACTTACGAGGCTGTTTCACGTCTTCAGGAATTTTGTTCTATACCACTGTTTGGTATTACAAAACATAAAAATTTACACGGCAGAACATGCACCTAATAGATAAATCTGCATTTGAGCTATTTAAATTATTAATTACATAACATTAAATTGTGACGAAATTAATTAAAGAACAAAGGAGATATAACTAATGTTACCATTTATATTAGGTTTTACTGGTGGTAAATGCTTAAGTACTGTCCACCACTAACATATTTAGGCACCAGTTCGAACATCGATGAAAGTGGAGGTGGTAAATAGTAGTTTTAAGTCTGAAATGATTATAATCATTTTCGAAACTGAATCATCAGTCCTTCAACTTTTCATGAAATAACGGTGTGTGATTATTTACACTACGTAAATAATAACACAGGCTTCATTCAACGTGCATCTAGAAAATATAAAATTAAAAAAATGTTTTGGTGACCTACTTCTTAATTCGGTGGCTTCCCTAATAAGATGAGAGATATGTAGAATTTGTTGAAGTTAGGATCAGGAGAATTAGGTCGTGTAGATTGAGAAGCTTGGTTATACATGAAATTTCACAGGGGATACCTTATGTTTTCGTCTTGGCAAAATTTTACATAAAATGTATTTGGTGGGATTTTTCATAATAGATATCAGAAGTCACAATATTTTAAATATTTTATAGGAACATTTATTTGCAATTTAATAACTATTTTTTTATTTAAAGGATTTCGTATTAGGTCTTAGGAGTTGGGAGGGAAATATTATTATTCTCAATTTGTTTTAACAGAGTTAGAGCCAAATAACTTAACTGCTCTGCAAATACGAGCACAGACAGATTATGAGAAGTGCGACTTCGAGAGGGCGTTAGTCTTGGCGCATCGAGGGCAGCGCTTGCGCAGGTTACCACCAGACTTTGCTGAGTGCGCGAGAACTGCTGAAGAGACTGTAAGTTTCGTTAAACAGGGTAAATATTAAAATTTTGTTAAGGTCAGTATGGGTTCTTAAATTTCAACAATTTCTCCTACCCTTATTTTAAGCATTTCTATATTTAAAAAACCTCTTTAATATTTACTTCTGCATATATAATCTTCTATATACGCCATAAAATAATATTGAAATAGAATAATGTCCTACTATTGACATGCGTTATGCTTGGAATTGAAAACAATAAAATGTCTCAAAAATCTTTAAAAGATTTTCATATGATTATTTCTATTACTATTTGTAGACATTAAATGTTTCTTAGACATTAATTTAAGGGTCGTAGCATAATCTGTTAACGAAAGACGATTACTAATAATTTGCAGAGATTAATTAATTTAGCAATTCCATTCGTAATCATACCAAAACTAGAAGCTTGCATAGATAGTTTGAGCCTTGTGAATTAGTTATGAGCAATCGGCGCATTGAATTGAATAATACGAGTAAATCAATTGACGTCGGCTTTAATACCTTGGAACTTAACTCACGTATCCATTCCAGTAGGCATTCAAGTCTGACTTTAATTTCTCACCTCGGAAACTTATAAGCTGAGATTAAGCAATTCCCCTTCATTGAGGTGAAATTTAATTTCCTATTAACTGTATATTGGGTAGAGAGATCCCGGATTACCTTCTTGATGTTTCGCTACCCCATATTAAAATGACATTATTTACTTTTTAATTATATTTATCTACGCTTCAGAGATATCAGAGTGCTTACGGAAAATTATAAAAATACTAAGTTACTAATATTATGCTTAGTTTAGGACTTGATGGCGCTGTGTAAATGTCAGTGGATATTTATTACACGTATTTATTGGTGGCAATTGTGGAACGACGACTTTGTGGAATCAGTTGCTGCCGGAGTTACGAGATTTCCTGAGCGATACGACCTGGCAACTTTAAAAAAAAGAGCGTATTCCCTGTTAAAAGGCAACGGCAACGCTTTCAGTGCCCTCTGGTATTGCAAATGTAGATGGGCGGCGGTGTCATTTACTATCAGATGAGCCGCTTGCTCGTTTGCCTGCTATAGCATAAAAAAAATATGACAGTACGCATACGTTATCCACATATTATATTTTATATAATTGTTGCCACTCTTTATTCACTATGTATTTATTAAACTGTGGTAAATGATGCTGGTGTAGAAATAGCACTTTATTCATGTTATTTGTAAGCAAATATTGTTCTGCATTGATTTTTTACCCAAATAAAGGAAAAGTAATATCTGTTACTTTCTAACAGCTCCTTTACATTTATTTCATTCATCACACAGTTATTGTAATTAAAATAATTCGAATGATATCTCATATTTACATTTAGATTCGAGAATGTGCTGGCAAGACTGCGGAAAAGATGTTATCCTCCGTTGTTACTCACTTGCACCAAGCTGATATTAAAATAATGTCTTTGGATGAGTATGCACCAACGGTAGTTGATCGGACCAGTAGGATGCGACCAGAGCCTACGCATCAGGTAATATACGGATTAAGACCAACAAAAATCTTTGAAATAAATTAAATAAAGCTAAATTTATTCAGGTAAAAGCTTAATATAGTATCAATTTCATACGTCATTTAATGATATATTTTGACAAGGTAATGACTTGGAAAAAGTTAGGCATGGATTTTAATGGGTACTTTAAAAGTTTATTATGGATTCGTATTATATTTTAGGAGAATTTCAGTTAATAGTTTCGGAAACATAGGTCCATTTTATACACAACAAATTTATTCCGGGTTTTGTAACAAAAAAGTTAAATCAGTTCGTTCACCTTACCATGTTCCACGAAAAACCACACATGAGTTTAATGGCTGAAGACTTACAGTACGTTGAAAACAGGGAATGTCCTACTTGTTTCAAATGTATTGCTTCAGGCAGGATCTCAGAAGTAGTATTCGTTAAAGAAATGCTCAATAAAACGTAATATGAAGATACGGAATATGCTTCAGCATCATCAGCTCATGAAACGTCCCCACCGAGGCGCACGAGCCTACCCGTATAAGGTGTATAGGTGTTAGTCATCCACGCGGGCCCAGTGCGTATTGGCCGACTTCTTTCCTCACGATGTTTTCCTTCACCGTAAGAGCGTCGTGTAAGGTACATTTGTTTTTCGAATATTCGAAAACACATTGGTACATGGCTGGATTTGAACCTCGGCCCCCCGGTAGGGGCGACAGTCCACACCATTGAGCCACCGACGCTCCGGAATATGCTTAGTGAATATAAATTTCAACTTTATTGAAAATCATTAAATCTATAACTATTCCAAACCGTAAGAGAATTCAAAAACCTTGGATAACTTGAGTTTAAGATGTATGAAGAACAGAGACAAGCTCCATAAAAAAACTAAAGAAAGATCCTAATAACGATGTACTTAAAATCAACATATAAAAGGTACAGAAATTACTGTAATTCGCTTCTAAAAAATTTGAAAAGGGACTATGATACAAACAACTTAAAACAGCAACTAACATTAATAATAAGACGCTCTGGGATACTATCAAACAAATAACACACTCTGAAAAACATAGCAACCCAGCTCTTGACTTGCTTTCTTCCTCAAACCCAATAGATTCTACAAACCAGATTAACACCTTCTTTGTCAACATAGGGCAAAACCTACTAGAAAGTAGATACCGTGAATCAACGTATAAAAACGCAGTTTTATCGACTCATAATTCCTCTTTTGTTCTTACACCTACTGACGAACGTGAAGTTAACTCATGTATTATGAATATAAGAAAAGTAAACTCAGCGGGTCGTGACGGTATTTCTGGTTATTTTTTAAAGAGATATTCATCAATACTTGTGAAGAGTCTCACACATATCTTCAATATGATGTTTCACTCCGGTGTATTTCCTGCAGAACTGAAGCTTGCTGAGGTCATTCCAGTCCACAAGGGTGGGGACGGGAGTAACGTCAACAACTACAGACCTATTTCAATATTACCTTCTATATCTAAACTTGCCGAAAAATTAATAAATAAACGCCTAGTACACTACCTAGAATCACAAAACTTATTGTCTTCATCCCAGTTCGGATTTAGAGCTGGTACTTCAACAAGTGATGCTGTCCATGAACTTACTAATTACATAGTTACTAAACTTGACAGTAAACGGAAAGTGATTGGGATATTCTTAGATTTGTGTAAGGCATTTGACACGGTATCTATACCTCTCTTGCTGGATAAGTTAGAAGGGCTCGGAGTCCGTGGTAATCAGCATAGACTCTTTGTTGACTACCTATCGGGTAGAAAACAGAGAGTTAGAGTTGGTGATGTGACGAGTGCAGATTTACCTATAACCTGTGGTGTTCCGCAGGGTAGTGTTCTGGGTCCTACCCTGTTTCTTGCATTTATTAACGACCTATGCAATATGTTTATCCCAAACGGAAAAATTGTAACTTTCGCGGACGATACTGCTTTAATTTTTGATGGTGACACTTGGGAGGATGCCTATGACAATGCCCAAAAGGGTTTTAATATGGTTTGTTCTTGGCTCGTCAATAACTCCCTAACTCTAAATGTGGAAAAAACTAAGTTCATTCCCTTTTCGATTAGAACAGTGCTAAATTCTCTACACGACAAATTCTCAGTTAAAGCTCATTTCTGTTCAAATGTGTCCTCCTGCTCATGCTTATCACTAGCCTTAACAACAAATATAAAGTATCTGGGTGTAATCATTGACAACTCTCTTAATTTTAATCAGCATATAGATCTGCTTTCAACCAGAGTACGTAAGTTAATATATATCTTCAAAAATTTACGTCACGTTGCCGATATAAATGTAATAAAAATGGTATATCTTGCGCTTTGTCAATCTATACTTAGCTATTGTGTAACAGTTTGGGTGGTACCTGCAAAACTAAATTAATGAGACTAGAACGAGCACAAAGGGCAGTCATAAAAGTAAGTATGTTTTTACCATACTCATTTTCGACTAAAGATCTATTCAAAAATTTTGATGTACTAACTGTTAGGCAACTTTTTATCTTAAATACTATATTAAAAAAACATTCATCCCTTCCGTATAACCCTACCGCCATAGTCAATAAACGTCTCAAACATAAAGTATGCCATCTAGACAATACCCCTTCAACACAATTTGCAAAACGGTTTTATACCTTCTTAGGAAGCTATCTATATAATAAATAAATAAAATTTTAAATATATATCCAATGACGAGATCGGGATGTAAAAAATCAATTACCACATGGCTCAAATCCCTTGACTATGTCAAAACTGAAGAAATTTTAATGGTGGTCTCCTAAACACTATGTCCATTATGCAGCATTTGTCACATGATGTTACAACACAAACAAACACACACACGCACTCACGCACATATACACACACTCACAAACACATACAAATACACAAAACACGCACATACACACACACAAATACACGCACATACACACACAAAATACACGCACACACTTAAATTCACATTATAATTGAAAGCTTATTCATTAATTATTACTGGTCCGGTGTAGGAGAGGCTGGTAATCTGTCATACAGGTCTCCTAGTGCAGATACCAGTCTCTCACATAGTTCAAACTTTTGTAATAGATTAAGCTTAATCTTGTAAAATTTAACTGTGTGAGAGAACAAATAAAGATATTTTATTATTTATTATTTATTATTGGTATATTTTTTAGATTGAAATAGCTTCCGATATTAAAATATTGCACTAAGTATAATTTTATTGCATTTCTGGGCCATGGTGTTAAAAATGTTGTTGAGCAGTGGTTGACTCATCATCAGGTGAACCTTAATGTAAACCACGTTCTCGTCTGCCTCCTGTTCAATAATAAAATACTGTGAAAATGCCATATTATGTTTTTGGCGTTCTTACAGACTTTTTTTATTCAATCTATATTTTTACTGGGCGCCTATAAGACGTCCTGTATGTATAAATGTGCATGTGGGCGTTGTCGTCACTAATCATCAGTTAAGCTGTTTGCCCGGGTAAAGTTCATAAATTAAATTCAATGTATAGCAATATTGTATTTTTTTGTATAGGAACCAATGATATTGGCGAGGTTCCGTGTTATTTCTTATAGAGTAACGCACAAATGCTCTTAATGTAGCCAAGGGCAATGTAAACAATGTTTTGGAATCCAAAGCGTACTCCCACCGCGTGCCGAATGCACCTAACGACTTAATGTAATGGGGCCATATATTCAGAGAGATGCTTTCCTCCGGTTGCGGCGAGACTTACAATTTTTAAGCTTGGAATCGCTTGCTCTTTGTGCACCTAATATTCTTTGGAAATCGTAGCTAGAAATACTAATTGAAATCAATATATACGAGGGTAAGGCGTTTTGGGTCTTAACAAAGGCAACCCCAATATAAATAAAACTTGCTTAGTTATCTTTTAGAGCGGGAACATTTATTTGTATAACATAATTTTTTATGACTTAAATCCATGCCGTACAAAATGAAATCAAAATTGTTACACACTGACCTCTGTATAGTGCTCGTATATCTCTTGAGATTCACCTGGATACGTCTTCATGAGTGTCACGTACCCAGATCATACCCCGCGTTAAGTACACACATAACTTACCTTAACCTTGGACGTGGAAGGGTTGTGAAACTTCTATTTGTCATGTGGTAGAGTCTTGCAGAAAAATATATGGTTTGAATAAAAATATTTAAATGAATATTTTTCGGTAAAGATGTATTTTTGATAGCGATTTGTTAATGACATATAAAGAGCCGTCAATGCATATTAAAGCGCTCTCGTATTGCAAATGTATATGAGCAGCAGTGTCGTTTCACATCAAATAAGGCGTTTGCCTGATACCCCCTATAAGTATCAATAAAAATTACGTATGCACTAATATTGACTGATTCGAATTAAACTCTAATTTTCGTAATTTTCTTTCAAACAAACATTTCATTATTGTATAATTTTGACGATTTTCATAAATTGTACCTCTCAATATGAATTCTCGTAACGAAAAGCTCACTCATAGTGGTGTAAAAGACCACTCACTAATAGTGGTGTAAAAGATAATGATATCTTTTAAATTTAAGGTGCAAGAAATCTCTCGAGCAGAACGACAAAGAGCTGAACAAATATCTCGGCTCATGGCGTCAAAATATTTGGAAAGAATGGCACACGACAAGTATTTCCTGACGGCATTGTGTAAAGATGAGAGGCTGGTATCTGCAAATAAACAGGGATCTCAAATACTCAAAGAGTTGGCCAATAAAGCATTAGCTGATGTGGAAAATAGACAGGTACAGTGAACTTAAAGATACATACGACTTTACATGACGCAAAGTGGTCATATTAGCAAAATTTGTGTACATACTTATGTTTTAAGCCAGATATAGGCAAATATTGTAATATAAACTAAACAAATACAGTGAAATGCAATAGAGGCCGTTCACTCAAATAATTTGTTAGTAACGTTACATTGAATTGAATACCTTACTTCGCAACAAAAAAAAGGAAAAATAAACCAATTTAAACAATAACTACAAAATGCATATCGAAACAATGGTAGCATTCCTGACATCACTTCACTTTATATACAATTAGTTTCAAATCATGTCTTGGATTTGGTTTCTAGGCGGTACTTAGAGAAAGACGCCCACTCTACGCTGCTCGCGCTTTAGAAGCCGAAGCTCGAGCTCGTTTGTCGGGAGCCAGAAAGGAACAGCTTTCAAGAACACAGAAGCAACACTCTATCGACGCTAGAAGATTGGTTAAAGCCGCTCAACAGGCTTATGAAGAACGTGATACCGCCAGATGCTTGGAAAATGCCGAGTTTGCAATGGAACAGATTTCAAGGAAGACGGCAAACATGCTGCCTGGAAAAGACAATTATCTGCAACAACTTTATGATATTGTAGCAGATGCTTTTTTGGATCAGGTTGACTAATATATTATTTGTATTTATTATTATTATTTTCTTACTGCGAATCTTTGGAATTCGTTGCCAGCTTATGTTTTTCCCGAGGTGTACAATTTGGGGGTCTTCAAGTCGAGAGTAAATAGGTTTCTTCTAGGTCAGCGTGTTTCATCCTAGACGTCATCGATGTTTAACACCAGACAAGGCGTAGTCAAACGCTGGCCTATTTAATGTAAAAAAAAAAAAAAAATTCTATTGAATTGTAAGACTTAATATCGTCATCAATATAATATTTATTATTATGAAAACATTGCCTCTATAAATTGCGGTATAGCTAAAGTAGACTAAAAATAAATTGTTAAGACTATACTAAAATCATGGGAATATAGTTGACAATATTTGTAAATTAGATTTGAGTAAATAAATTGGATTTTGTAACTGAAGTTCCTCGAACATGAAAGAAAACATCTACGAATAATCATACATTGAATCACTTTCATAGTATATTATTTATAACTATGAAATATGAAAGCCTCATTTCATCCATCGTTTTTAATATCTTATATACTAATCTTATCAGAATCGTAACAGAAATAAATTTATACTATCAATTTACCATTACGCAAAATTCACAGAAACGTGTGAAAGATTCGGTAAGTGAATCCGACCGTGAGAAGAGAGCATTTATTTTACTCGGCATGTACCTGTCCAGGGAACCAAGTAGAGATTCTGTCCTGAAAGTTCGACCACCAGCTCCACCTCGTGATGTTAAGTAAGGGTTTTTAATATTTTAATGTATGACACTAAACAGTAAAATAATACAACAATGGGATGGATCTAAAATATAAACCTCCCATTATAATTTTAATATTAAATAATTTGCTACCATGCCTTGGCATACATATTATATTATATAATATATTTGCTGTATAAGAAATAAATATACATAGTACGACAGAATTAAATCGATACAAGTAGTATATAATAAAAAAAAGGATATTGTTCATGCAATGTTAATTTAAATAATTCAAAAAAGAAGAGCGTCAGTCGCTCATTGGCATGAACTGTGGGCATCCTATCTGAAGGGTGCAGGTTCATATATTGCCACGTACCAAATGTTTATTTAATTACGGTGAAGAAAACCTGCGCACGCCTATAAAGAGACACAACCGTGGAGTCTTCCGATCCGCACTGGGCCCACGTGTACGACTAAGGTTTATACAATAAACACACGGTAGACTCGTTTATGTTAGGTGTTTCCTTACGCGATAAAACAAGGATATCCGTAGGAGAACTAGGGTGACTGAAATGGCTCAAAGGAAGTTATAGTGGCAGTGGGCAGGGCACATAGTGCGAAGAACCAATGGCCGATGGAGCGGAAAGGTTCTCGAGTGGCGTCCACGTAATGGAACACGAAGCGTAGGCCGACCCGCGACCAGATGGACGGATGACCTGGTTAAGGTGGCGGGTAGTAGATGGATGTCAACTGCTAGGGATCAGCTTGCGTGGAAATCATAAGGGGAGGCCTTCGTTCACCAGAGGAAATTTTAGGCTGTAATCATGAGACTCGTCCCCTAAGTAAGGACTTAGTATTAGCTGCAGCTAATATTTAGGTATATAAACTGATACTTAAAGGATGTTTTTTCTAGACGCCGCCTGCGTATTCTGGAACGTACATTGACATTGAGCACGCGTCCTTCAGAACGATGCTATATTCTCCATGAACTTGCACGAATACATGCTGACACCAAACAACCACAAAAAGCACGCTTATTGGCTTCCAAATGCCAATTAGGTAACTAGTACCTACGAGATAAATGATTTCTTATTAATTAGCTTGCGTATTTCAGCAGCTTGGTATGTCACAAGAGCTTAGTTGTTTAATCATCTCTTTTAAAATAAACCTCATTAAAGTCATAACGCTAAATCATAATTCAGTAAAGTAGTTCAACGCTTTAGGGCTCGAGAGATACTTATTAGTTAGTTGCTTGCATATGTATTACTTACCCATTCAAATATTAAGCGGAAGAAATTAAATGAATACTATATTGACCATACTTAAGTCCCGGCTAAGCAGGCAGTGGATAAAATATGAACAAAATGCTATCAGAATTTATTCATGTTTTACCAAACACAAGAGTTTATAAGAACTCATAAGCTTTTTTCAACATGCTTGGTGACTATTTAATGGCGATTGCCATATGGTAAATACATTTGTATAAATAAAGGTATCATTCAAAATATTAGGACGTTTAAATAGTTTTTCAATGCATTCTAATTGATTTGTAATTAATGTTTATTGTACTACATTAACATTTATTACTCAAACGTAATCAATTACCAAATGCTTCACAAAATAATTTTTTCCCCTCGTATCAAAATGAGGACGATCGCTCCTTGTTATTTAATGAATATTAATTATGTTTTGCGCTGCTTAATAAATTAGTATAGATAAGTCCTTTAACTCAGAGCTGTCTGATCATGATAACGTATTATCTGACGTATCATGTGAGAGCTTCCTGTTGCCCCTAATGATGATTCATAGCGAGTCTCTTGGGTTTCACTGAGACTGAAATAGACGTGATCAATGTTGTTGACGTATGTAAAGTACTTGCAAGCGTAGTGTTAAGGTGATTATGAAAAATTCATGCTGGACTTTAGATTAATTGTGTTACCTTAGTCTTAGACTATTTCAAGACGAAAGTTTTTTTTTCAATTAGAATAAAGCACTCAGTACATAAACACAACTTAAAATATAATTTCTTCTAAGATACCTCATGGTATGTCATTTATGTCTAAGGATTTATTTAAAAAAAGATAGATTTGTTTTGTCAAGCAAGCAATAGGTATTGGCATAAATCCAGAAATAGAAGGTAAAATGTAGCTCTATGGGCCTAATAATAAATCATAATAGTCAATTAATTTATTACTTTCTATGAATGTTACAATTGATACGTACGTTAATGAGATCGTTGTCTACATTAATTACACGATATATCCAATTATATTCTATACAAACTCAATTACATTATATGTAATTAAGTTTGTTACTAATACGTACGCTTGCTTGACTAAACTAATCTATCTTTTTTAAAATAAATGACATGCTATGTGATATCTTACAAGAACAATTAAAGTTGTTTTATTGATGAGCTGAGTAATCTGTGTTATAATATTACGTAATAAATACTTAAATATTTACTCTTTATTTCGTTTTGTGCCAGAATCTCGGTCTGCAAATCAGCGTATATGGCAGTTAAATGCAACATTCTTGCTAGCGCGATGTCACTTGCTGCAGAATAACCGGCCTGAAGCTCGAGCGGCATTGATCGATGCAGCGTCATTGGCACGATCGTTTGGTTACCAGGACGTCGCTGAGTTTATGGATACGGTAGTATTGTTATTCCGACGACCTATGATCAAGTTGAGAACTAGGCTACAAGGGATTAGAGAGATAGAAAGAGGTCCCCCTCGTGCTGTGCTAATCTTAGTGAACTTGTAATTAAAAGTATGTTTATCTTTGACTTTCTTATAATTATGCTAAACTGTCACGAATTGAGACAATAGAAAACATCAAAATCAGTCAAACATAACCTTTAGATGCCGTATTAGGAAACGTCAGGAGTTAATACAGTACTATAAAACTAGAAAGGCAGTAATAACAGAAGTTTCACCCTATTTGAGGCTAGATAGCGATGTTGTATGTTTATTCAACATTAATTTATGCCTCCTCATGAGAATCTATGGAAGATTTAAGGATGGTGGACTTCGGTGAACACGGCTTTTTAGGAACAAAAGCCGAGTTCACTGCTAGAGCAATTCTCTTTTTATTTTGCGTTTCTTTTTGCACATCATAAAATAATTACACTTAGATCGTATAACTTCAGGCTGACTTCAGGCACAGCCTTTGAATTTATTTATAGGTGTGTGCAGGTTTCCTCCCGATGTTTTCCTTCACGGTAAGAGCATCGGATAAACGTTCATATAATTTCGAAATTCGAAAAGACATTGGTTACTGGGCTGGAATCGAACTGCCACCCTCCACTTCTGAAGGCAACAGTCCACATCAATGAGCCTAACTAACTGATAGGTACCTACTCATCAGCAAATTATTGATTTAATACTAAGATTTGTACTTTAAGTAAACCAAATTCTTAACTTTTTGAAAGTGATTTTAACTTTGTGAGACGACCTACTAGCATGGATTTTCTGGATGCTAATGACATTGAAAACCTTAAAAACAGTAAAAATCGTATGCTTTATAAATCATACAAAAATATCACCAGAAACCAATCCAGAAACAGACTGCAGACGTCTGTTTCTGGCTTTTATTTGATTGATTAACCTACTGATATATTTAAAGCTGCGACAAAATCTTTATACATTATTGTTGGCAACAGTTATTGAGCGGAACTATTTTTCAAATGACTAGTTTAGGAGTTTATCTTTATACTTTACCCTTATGGTTAGGTTACATTAAATTTCCTGTAAGTCACTGATACCTACAGCCTTGCAATATAAACGGGGTCAGATAGGCACAGAGGTCAGATTTATGAGTGCTCTCGACGCGGCTCAAGTGTGGGTGCGGGCCGGCATGCTATTTATGACCAGCCGTCTTCTAATGTAATTCCCATAATCCCAATTAAGCCACGTTTTCAGGGACCGAAATTAAATAGAAACGGAGCAATTCAACATCGAGCGATTAGATGGTGCAGAGATTCTTTTCATAACCTTGATTTTAGAAAATAAGTGTTTGAATGCGATCCTTTGTTTTCATAAGCGGTTTTATCTTTCGATTATGCTTCTTATACTATCGGATCAGCGAAAAAGACCATTGTTGGATCAAGCCTTGTTCAATATTTGCAGGGCCCACGCAAATAAACAAAAATCTAATTAACACATTTTTATTGAGATGCTTTGCAAACTAAGTCTAGGGTAAAAGTAATAATTAGCAAAATACATTGATTCCAGTGTGTAAACATTTCGCTCGAAGGCGAGGTGAGTGCGTCTGAAGCCAGTCTGGAGAGACGGGAGAAAGCAATGGTTAGCTTGATGCAAGATGACGATCTGCGTTCAGCCGCTCAGCATCTCTTCCGACGAATGTCTGTTATACCAGCTTCAAGGTGAGGCTATTTTTATAAAACTAGCTTTTGCGCTCGACTTTGACTTTTCCGCATGGAATAGTTACTTTGGGCTAACGCTCACTTTAACCCGCTACTTCGTTTATATAGGTGACTTAAAACTGCGATATCCTCTAAGATATTCATTTAAATTGAAAGTTGTAACGGCTAATTTTGTTTATAGTGGAATACTTGTGCAGATTAACAAATTTCTTCGGATAAGAATTCATATATGTTTATATCTCATATTTATGAAAAACCTTCGCAAATAAAGCATAATTTTTTAGCAAAATAAATATATAACAAAGGGTTTTTATTTCAAACAAAAAATGATGTCAGGCAAAGTCTAAATGTGTTGCCATTTTGGGGTATAAGTATTACCTCGAAAATGAAACATCACAAGGGTCTGAATAAAAAGGGACATGAAAAATGCCTGAAACAATACCCTTATAAGAGGATACCCTTCTAATGCGATTTCTCATATTCATCTTATATAGCAACTCGCCAGCTTACAAACTTTTACTATTTGAGCTGTCGGTAGGTAAAGGTTTGAAAACAAACATGAAAAGGTATCATGTTTTATTTACATTATTTAAAGCTTCATTTCATTGAAAATAAGCTACAATATTCAATTATTCATTGCTACAATAAATAAATTAAAAGCGGCATCTCTTTCTTACTCTATTTAAGTCGGTAAAGATCAACGCTTGAGTCGCGTTTCAGAATACGGGCCTTAGTGCATCATAAACTTTTGTTTTCAAGTATGGGAGAGTCATGCTTGATTCGACCGGAGTGAAAAAACCTACGTGAATCAACGGGTGCGTTTTGCACTCTGAAACATTCGGTTGGATATCCATGTAATATTAAAAATAAATAATGTCAACTAGCAACCAAATCGTATAAAGTACGGCAGGATAAGGGTCGATACCCGTAAATGCTAATAATCATTCAGCTTTGTCCTGCTTTGGACATGAAAGCTGAAGTAGTAGAGTTTCCCATATTTCCACGTCTCTAAAGTTGACTTCACCTTTGAACGCCTACGTAACTAAATTGTCAATATCGTCCCTATTTGGTGCTTTGCTTGCAATTTATGTCTCGTACTAGTCAAAGCCATTATGCGATGCAATGTCAGCTTTTCAGGCCAGAACAATATCAAACATAACACTAACGTCGAATTGAATAGGTACTGTATCGTCGTTAACGGAATTTCACAGGTGTAATATTCTCTGGTCATTATCGTAAGCATTTCAGCCATACAGTTCTCTGATGAACCTCCCTCTCTAGGCAATTCTCGTCGTTGAGGGATTCGAACCATTTATCCGCTATTCTAGACTAGTTCGTGTTGGCAAATGGCAAGAGCCAGAGATATTCATTGATCCATTTTTAAATAATATTACTACCAAAGGGCTAAGGAATCTCCAAAATGTTCTACTGGTGAAAACTTCATCGAGTTAGCCAATACTATATTCCAGCTTAGTTCTAAAATTCGAAACACTTTAATGACTGCCCATCAGCTGAATCTAATACAAAAACGAAGATAGTAATTAATTTCATGTCATTGCAGGCGTTTCTCAATAATGCCGGGGAGTCGTGCAGAAGACAATAGCGCGCCCACTAGAGGTCGGCGCATGTCCATCATGCCGCGCGCTCAGCAGCCGACTAAAGGTGTGCATAGAACAACACACCCGCTTGGCTTCCAGGAATTCGATATTTAAATATTTGAGATTCATTTGTTTTTATTTCTAAAGCACGTTTTATATAGCATATTCGTAACGCAAAGTCTTAAAGGCGTTTATAAAATAGATATTATAGTTAGATGCAAAAAAGGGCACAAAGAATTCAAAACTTTTGAATTTCTTTATACATAATGCTAGCGTAAAAAACGTAGCCTATGGGTCAATTCAGGGAATTAGCTGACTTCATAACAAATTTTATTTAAATTGCTACAGCCTTAAAAACGTGAAAAAGTAACAAACAGCATAAACTAATACATAATTTACAAACTTTAGCTCTTACAAAAGTGTGATAAAGATTATTAAGTACCGCTGCCCGAAGTCGGAGTTACTAGTATCGTATTCATATTAGTAGCTCTGAAGTACTAAAAGTGCGTTGCCAACCTCTAAATTATTCTGCAAAGCGTTGTTTCATGCCGGAGGCCGTGGTAACACACGGAACCATGGCTTATGAAAGTTATGAATTATGATTAATTGAGAGGTGTTTACTGTATTGCTGTTATTTCGATGCTTTTATTAATATTTTCATTTCACCCAAGCTCCTTTAATGGCTTATGTAACATTTGGTTTTAGTTCTACAATATAAGTCAGCACTGAATCCTAATCTACATTTTTTTTAAAGAGTGCGAACTATCCAGATGATTTAAATAAGATTATGATATGTTTCCAAAGGGATAATAATATGTTTCTAATAGTTTTCAACTATCGATAATAATTTGTGTGTTAAAGTACGTTTTCCAAAGTCGGTATTCCTTACTCATGTATCTTCTATTATATTCATAATTTGGAAATCTCCTCGTAAATACTAACTAAATTTCATAGCTTCAATATCGGTCAGCTCTCTGTTTAGCCATGAATACTTGCTATTGACGTCAAACAATGAACAAAAATGCGTCATACTGTTAAATGATACAGCCCTATTTATGTTTATAAATCGAGGTATTAATACACTATTGCTAATATTAAATTACGGTGGCATAATTCTATTAGTTGGTGCACTATTCATGTGTAGTTTATATTAAATAAAGCAAAACATTATTGTTAATGGATATAAATTTGTAATGAGGTGTATTTCGACGAGTTCCAATCGTTTTAATAAATGAATGAAAATTGAACAGTTATTTTAAAACCTAGTCTTTATTTAGACGCAAAAAGCTTTTAAAATTCGTCAATCCGTTTCCAAGTGATATATTCGATTGGCTGTACAGAATAAGCTAAAAAAATTACGCTTTGTTTTAAAATTGAATGGAACTCAACAACTAAGCGGATTTTATACAGTACATATGGAAATCTATCCTAGGTATGGTTCAGAATAACAAGGTAGATGCATTAATGGCTTTGTTATTCTTTTTAATTTCAATGTTATCGAATACATTTATAAAAATGTTTAGTTAAAAATCGACTTTTACTGTGTATTGTGTTTTATATTTGTTATTTATAAATTGCTTATGCACACAAATTTTCTTCGCTTTAAAAGTATTAATTTGGTTATCAAATACATGCAATATTTCAAATTTGGTGAATTTTCTAATAATTTCATTTTGATAACACTTGCTAATCTTGTATTTTTTATCAAAGACTGCATTATCATTTTCTTCTAGAATCTTATCACAGCGGGAAAGAAAGAAAGAAAGGAAACAACTAATATAGCCTTCTTGATAGTTCGCTGGGAAACTATAAGCCTATTCTGGCTATGAGGCGATTATTGAGCGACCACGCCTCAGTTACTAAGCCGTCTACCTAACTTAAAACTTTGAACACGCTGTGGGTAATTTTTTTTTACTTCAGATCCGCGTATTTGAAGGCAAGTATTTTTTTTTACTTTAAGGACTTTTTTACCTTGTACAATTTTTTGGAGTTCCTATATTATTCTTTTTTTTTGCTTAATGGGACACAGTGGGTGCGACCGTGTAAATGGTAAGCGTAGTAGTGATGCAAGTACTCAATGGTGAGGGTTAGATGACGACAGCAAATGGCTGAGATGTCTGATGCAAAACGGGAAGAACTTTTATGCAGCTATTTTCTTAAATAATAAAGGGAGGTAACATAAACCATAATGCTCCATCATCATTACCAGTCTACAATGTTCGTTTACATGATGGTAAATAACGCCGCTGCTTATAAACCTTTGCATTAAAAGATACTAAATGAAAAAGAAATGCGTTGCCGGAAATAAGCTAGGTTTATTTCGGAAGGACTTTTTACATTTAAATTCAGCTGTAAATATATGGCAAATGTGATCAAACAAAATTGGTTACAAAACAGAATTATTTTTTTGTCTTTATAGTTTTCTAAAATGTCCATGTTAATATTACATTTATGATTCCAAAAATGCAAAAAATATTTCTTTTCACGATGAAAATCCTTAGAAACCCATCAAAAAAGTTTAATGACAATTCCGCCAACGTCAATCTCAAATGCCATTGGACCGGAGAATTTTAATGGTGTTCTATTAGGGGGCAGCGTCTCCTAAATCATACTATAAACTCCGTGACAAGGAACAAGCAATTAACTTCCTGTTACAGTCACAATAATGTCGCGGCTGACATATATAGGGTACAGTCGGACCCATTAGTCGCTACTACAACACTGTTTTCAACAAAAGCAAACGTTTTATTAATGTGTTGTTTTTTACTTAAAATTGTGTTTGCTTTTGTTACTCGCAGCAATTTTTGTTTTGACTCATGTCTATTTTGGTTTAGGTCATGTCTTTAATTAATCATGGGAAGTGATTGTAATATGTCGGTAGATTATTTTTGAAAAGTTTTGTGAACTTTGTATGTGATTAATAAAAACAACATGTAAACCATCGTTACGTATCTATATTATTTTTTAGTACTAACCTGAATATTTATTAAATTTTCTAATTTTCCATCTTTGCAATGAGGCTGCATGCTGTATTTAATATATTTAATAATGACGTTTTTCTAAATAAATTACTGCCTATATCAAAAATAATTAATTATTAACTATTTTTAATCATTGGGAATATTTGTTTACAATAATACTATCAAAGTCGAGTCAATATTATTTAAGTTCAAATATTCTGTTTTTCTTACTTACACAAATAAATAAATAAAATAAATAACTAAACTAAAATAAATAAATAATAATTTGGCATATTTGTAACTACGTCGTACTGCGTAGTTTACCCAGCCAGTCCACTTCCACAATCATTGAAAATCCACGGGGCTGTGGTTTAATAGAAATGATATGGAGCGTTTTAAGTAGTGTAACGTGAGGAAACTTGATATATTCTTCCGGTAATATTACCGGAGGACCAAAACCCCTATTTCCCTTTTCTCTATATTTTGTTTTCCTGTCTATTTTAAAGGGTCGACAACGTGGTCTTTGCATTTTCAAATTTACAAGCGTCCATAGACGGCTGTATGAAGAATGAAAGAGTTCAGATGAATCGCAATCTGTTTGCCCATGTACAGCGTGATATTTGAATTATTGGCATCCATCCGATCTATTATTGTACTCATATTATGGAATGTTTTTATGGGAACCGAATACCATATAGACTTATTATAAAAGTTTTACGAAATAAACGATAAATAAAGTAATGCCGTATTGCATTGAGCAATGTGATATTAATTATAGCCCGAAATACTTTAAGTGCGCAGCGAGTGCCGCCCTCCGCCACACCGCGCGAAGTCAATCCTCCTTACCCCCTATTTAATTGAATATTATTTTTTTTGTTTTTTATACGACTTATTGATCAATAGCAATGTGTTTTACATGATTATTAGGGTTATCAAATATTTCACGAGTATATATATATATATATATATCTTAATGTTTTTATATATATATATATATATATAATAAAACATTAAGATGTAAAATGCAAATTTTACATCTTACCAAACAGGTACCTATAAATTTAAAAAAGTTTTTGATAAAAAATTTATGTTGTAAAATGTTCGTTTTAAAAGGTCCCTTCACCTAGACGTTGAGAAGCTGCAACTATAAAGATTTTCATGTTTATGGGCACTTAATAACATTAAGTGCTCGTAAACGTGTAACTTTTTATCTATGATACAATCTTACCTCGATATTGTTAGATAAAATCATAATCCTACCTCCATCTAAAAGGTGGGATTTTTATATATTTTGCTTTATTACAAGCTCGATGTTTGGTTTTTGTCTTTCGATCTGGAGAGTACAGATTCTAATTCCGCCACGTACCAATGTATTTTCGAATTCTGGAAATTATATGTACGTTTATCTGACGCTCTTATGGTGGGTGAAGTTAAACATCGTGAGGAAACCTGAGTAATAATCGTAAAAAAGTTGCGTAAAATCGGCAGCATCGCACTGGGCCCGCGTGGATAACTAAGGCCTATACACCATTTACGGGTAGGCGCGTGTCCCTCGTATGATGAGCTGATGATGATGTATTTAATTGAATGTATGCGCATACCAAAAACTTAAAAAGCTATGGTTATCAATAGTTATTGACTGTACTCGAGTATGTACATAAAGCACTGGAGTGTAGTGTACAAATGTTAAATATCACGTAGTTTGCTACCATACAGTTCGTGCGGGAACAATTAGTAAGCGTGCGATGCTATCTGCGGCGACACGAGACTGCCTTCTGCAACTATTTGTATTCAAATGAACCTGTGCTGTCTAAACAACCTTTTCTTTTGCTGTTTTGCTGGCTTTTGCAAATTCGTTACGTAATCAAAAGGCAAGTATTTAGTTTTCGACGAGTAAGCGTCCACGTTTCAAGTGATATATTGATTGTGTTTTTAGAAAATAAAAATCAACCAGACTTGTTCTATAATATGTATTTACCTATTTTTTTCCAATATTCAACACACCTAACTAACGTAGATTTAATAGGTACAAATCTACCCAGAGTTAAAAAACATTTGATGATTTATTATGATTTTTTTTTATTGGACGATGTAAAGTACCTACACACTATAACACGTATGTACGTATACTACGTATAACTTAGTCTAGTTACCCTCTTACACTCAGTGGATTAATCAGAGTACCCGGAGAATATAGTAGTAATCCAACATACATGTTTGAGCTAGTAGCTACACTTCCCTAGCGATTTAAAGCGAAAAACTGATACCTCAGTTCTTATGTATAGCGTGATTTTTTCAGATAATTTATAGGTAACTGTCTCAGTTGCAATGTGGTTATAGCATAAGACTTATATCTCTGCGAGATCCAAGGGGCAGGGGTCAAATCCCGACCCATTTAGTGTAATGGTTGAGACGTCGAAACTTACACCAAGGGTTTCGGTTTCGATCCCCAAGCAGTACAAACATTTGTGTGCATATCTGTTGTACTGGTCTTGGTGTTTTCTATGTAGAATATGTATGCATTTATAAAAAAAATGTATATCCGTTGTACAGTACCCATAATACAGGCTTCACACGTAACTTGGGGCTAGATGGCGCTGTGTATATGTCAGTAGATATTTAGTTACAGTGAAAAGTCGTACAGTGTCTATGTTAAATTTTTTGGATTGTTTCCCATTCTGGTGAGAACATTGCAATTTGCATCAACTAATTGACCGAAAAGATAGATTATTCCGTGGTTCGAAGGGCACGCTAAGCCTTCGGTTTTGGTCACAATCTTAGGGTGGTAGTCGATAACCCCCACCAATTTGCACTGAGTGGATATGACGTACGAGCGTGGTCGGTCACGGCTCAATCTCCCTTTATACGAGTATACACTTTGTGTTTAAACCCTTACAACTAATAAGTTTTATCAGCACGATTCAATACGTCGATTTCTTTTTGAATTAATGTTTGCGAAAGACAATATGTTAGCATTATTTTATAAGAGCGAATAATCCTACACGAAAATCAAAGAAGAGTCATTTACTCTAGGAACAATTAAAGCCGCCATCAATGCAAACGTACAAGTACTCCTATATTATTATATGTTTAGGCATACCTAAACATATAATAATTACGTGTTAGTATAAACTTAATCCACAGCACAAGCGGCACACACACGGTTAATACCGAACCGAGCGCAGACAAATTACCCTGAAAGCGGAGCGAGCGGTCTAATCCAGGTTTCGCTCTAAATGCAGGTCGTGTGACGGAGCCGCCGGTCTCACGCGTAAGCTTTGGCGTGATTCATTTAGCGAAATAGTAATATATAACCTGTACAACAGATTATTGACGGATTTCGGGTTTGAAATGCCCTAGGGTATTCCGTTTGTTGTTAAATGCTTTCGTTTGTGATCTTAAAAAGATCACAGTGTAGTTGGTTAATTGTCACGATAATATTATGTATGGAAATCAACATGCAGACTCAAACAAAAGTAATAAAAGTATTTAAGTCATGGTGGTGGAAAAAACAGTTGAGATTAAGGAGCCCACGCAGACAATAGTATTCAATATGAGTATCCACCGAATTTTCAATTCGGGTTGGCTGACTTCACGCATAACCTTTGAATCTTAGCAGGCGTGTGCAGGTTTTCTCACGATGTTTTCCTTCACCGTAAGAGCATCGGATAAGCGTACATATAATTTAAAAAATTCGTAAACACATTTGTATTGGCAGGATATAAACCTGCTCCCTCCAGGTCGGAAGGCAACAATCCACACCAATGAGCCACCAAAGCTATATCTATCTATTTCTAATCTAATCCATAATTCATTTGAAATTCTTGCAAATGTTTATAGAAAGTTGAAGCCTCAGTTTTATTTGAAAAACTAACTAAAACTTTAGGTATAAAGAGAAATCTGTAATACACAAGGCACGTTTACTTATTTTTATTCCACAATAATCTTTTACGCATATTATACAACACTACAATATTTATTTTCTATGCAATATTTAGATTAGTCCTTCGAGAATTCAAAAAAGGTCCAAAGTCCCTCTAACAAATAGGCAGAGTTGAGCCCTAGCACTATAAGTGAGAGAAGATGGCAAAAAATTTCAAGATTTATCAGTGTAGCAAAAAGTATAAATGTATGCTTGGTTGTTTATCTATATAAGTACTTTTATAAATAAAAATCAGTAACACTCATAGATATAGTATATACAAGATACACAAAGGCACAAAAATATTGAAGTATATATATATATGTGTTGGTGAATGTGTATGTGTAAGTTCCAAATAGTGTTGTCCCACCAAAAGTTCTTATTATCGATTCGAACGATCTGTTTTCGTACAGAAACCAAGAAAATTATGGGTATTTTAATCCTGATGAATCTGAATCATAAGCAAACCTATAATTGTTTACAACCTATAACGACCGTGGCCGATGGTGGCCAGTACTAAGTTACTTTGAGCTAATAACTGCGATAACTCCTGAGCTTGGAGGAACTGAGATATTCATTTAAATTAAATGCTGTGAAGGGCAATTTGTTTTAAATTAAATACTCGTTATAAATAAGATATTTATTTGCATGGGGATTATTATTATGTTTATGAAAACACCTTCGCAAATAATGCATTATTTTAGATAAATTTAAGAAGTTATTGTGAGCTAACCTTTAAAGATAAGACATGCTGTCGCGGTCTTTTTTTAGAACTCTCATGACTTTTGCGAAACTTTAACCGTTTTCACAGCGCACGCAGCGGAAAGCTCTATGTAGGAAAAATGTTCAATCACTCTTTCTTACTGCTCCACTACTATTGTTATTAGTACAGCCTATATCTTTATTGATAAATAAGAAATCTAAAACTGAAAGTCCAGTAATTCCCGATAAGTGAGTTCAAACAAAGAAACTCTTCAGCTTTATAATATCAGTATAGATTAATTAACTCAATACTTTTAAATAATTTTATTTATTGCCTCTCAATATAACACTTTTTTGAGATGTGTTCGAATGGTTTCCTTACTTAATTGAACATTTCGTTTACGTGTTTCTAAGATAAGCATAGTTCCTATTAAGAGTTTAATCTGGTCTATTTTAAGTCCGCATCTATTTTTCCATTAATGGTGAACTGTGTGGAAACCTGAAAACATCGATTTTTATTTACCAATATGTAAATAAAACATAAGTATCTTTTGTTAATTTTACATAAGTAGACGAAATCATCAATATTTATGTTGCGTATTCTTCTAAAAAACTATTCAAGTTTTTTATCGATTGTAATGAAGTCACTGCTTTGTCAAGCACTAGCGTAAACAAATAATTTGCTATTTTATACATTATTTTCGCGAATTTAAATAAAAAACACTATTAATTCTCAAATATATATAGAATCAAAATTATATTAAAAACTTATATTTATAAGCCAATTTCTAGCTCAAATTAAGTAAAAAATAGTTCGTAAAATTCCAATGATAAAATCGTATTTACCAGTAAAAGTGTATTAATTCGGATTATTTCGCCTAGTAGCGTTGCATTCAGGTACAGCACACGACACCATAATTGTATAAAGTAATAATTACAGTACTAATAGAACAATTAGCAATAATATTCATAATTTTCACTGATACTTGACTGACACTGACAACACACCGGGCCGCTATATGGGCCGCTAACTCGCAAAAACAATAACATATAATCATTTATTCGCTGTTGCTGTTGCTGCTGTCTTTTCTCTCGGGCATTTTGTATTCACTCTTGATTTAGGACCTCTCACTCCCACGCTTCGTGTATCTTATAAGCGCAGCGAGCTAATATTAAATCTATGGTAACACTCGTCTATTAGGCAATTGAGAAATAAAAATAATGTGAACCGGGCACTCCGATATAATTGGACTGACTGTTATTGTCACGCAGTTCATACTCTATATGTGATTAAATGCATCATTAATTTATTTGTCCCGGTAATCGTCAACAAATGAACATATTCCATTAATAATTCGATTTATAAATACGATTGATAAATACGAAATGAATTTCATGACGTCAGTGGACTTATTTTTTAAGTAGAATTATGGATTGCGTCTATAACTTAAAATTACATTGGTACCCAAAATTACAACAATTTCAATAATAATTACAAAAATACAACCGAATGATACTTTTAATAATTCATCAAGGTAAATTTTGTATGCCAAATGTAAATTTTCACAAATATTGTTCAAAGCAGTGTTTTAAAATCTTCACCTATATCTATTTCAATACGTGGACTTCAGATAAGTCTCATTATAATCATCATATGCCTATAACGGCCCACTGCATGGCACAGGCCTTCCCGCACGGCCTAGCTGTCGGGAGTTAAGTTCTCCCCACAGTTAAGTTTGTTTGAAAAAAAAAACACAATACAGCACCATCAGATAAGTTCTGAATATTTTATGACCCTTTTAGCCTGCGTATCTTATTCAATGAGTTTTAAATCTAAATATAAAACTTTGATCTCCGCCTATAAATCTATTGCGAAGCACATTTCTTGGCAAATGACAACGAAAAATTAGGACAATGAGCTTTATCACACCATCTTTTGTTATTCCGATTGCTTGCTTATGTAAATGAACGATTGTGGAAGCAAGAAGACGCTTTGGCATAAAAAGTATTGTCATGGGTGTTTTTTAAATAACTACAAAATATAATGTTCAAATAAGGGAGGTTCTGAACATTTATAATATATGATAAATTAAATATCGTAAATGCGTTGAACAATAATTGCTGGTTTTAAAAAAAGATTCATGGCTGGCGTTCCATTTAAAGTCATGCGAATTGTATTTATTTTCTGCTCAATATTTTTTTTTTTGGATTACTTTTGTATTTGGACAAACACAGCACATACGTTAAAATGAAACCATCTTCTTTTGACTTGCACTTAGATTTTGATTCTTAATAATACAAGTATGCAACTCTATGACTACTAATGTTAAAGTCGTAGTTTTACATTAATATTAATAGTTATTAATAAAACCATGAAACCCCTTAAATATAGTCAAACGATAATGAACAATTCACCCTCCCTTAAAATTATAATGCAGTATCGTTTTGGTCGCGTTGTATATACTATTTATGCGTGGCTTAAAAAATATTCATGGTAACTGGTTTAATGACGTTAAATGTGAATGTGATAGTTGGGATATTTAAAAATATTGTTTAAATACTCTAATCATACTCAACAATGAAGTTTCTTTATTTTCTTCTTGTATAATAAGAATTCTAAGCTTACTAATCCATACTGTTAAAGCTACTTTGACTATTCCTTCCTACCGACCTTTTAGTCTTATCCTTAACAGCGTAACATTTAGTAATGCAGTAACTGTCTAAAGAAGTATATTAATAAACTCATAAAAAGAGTTTTTTTTCGTTTAGTAACATATTTTTAATGAGGCATACTCATACACTCACTATTCTCTTTGAGTGTGCCACGACTTTTCCATTTTTAAATGTTTTATAAACAACGACTATTAGTTTACATCAAAATTTCAGCAAAACTTCTTATTAATTTAACCTTTACACAATTCTTCATCAAACAAGTATTTTCTGCACTTAAGAATGTTTTGTTGTATACGTTGTAAGATACGAGTATGTTACATGCCTATTTCCATTTTTATCTTTGGAAGTTAAAGTCAACACTCGAAAGAACTGTAAAATGCTCTTAAAAATATTAACACCAAGGCCGCATGTGGAAATCTCTAGTTTAGTTCATACGATTTGTAGCTAACACAGATTCAGTGGCAAGTTCATTAATATTGTGTGATGTCACTTTGCCGCAGGGCAACCGGAGGTTGACAAATTCGTACCATTTTCGCTCATGATTAATGGACAAATTGAAATTTTCGTTATTGTTGTCACACAGTATGACACCGTGAGGGAACTGAATGGCAATGATGAATAATACCCTTATAATTGAAAACGAATCCGCAGGAGAGTTATCAGCACTCTTAAAATATTTGTCCCTTTCAAATATTGACATTTATTTTTTTCAATTGATATTTCGGACGAGCTGGCGTAATGAAAAATGTTTTGCTGAAGTTAGATACAATTATTGTGTTAAGGTTTGAACTACGAACTAAGCAATTGTCTACTAGTTACTACATAAGTAAACGCTGTTTAATTACATTTCCATTAAATTGATCTATTACGAGTAACTTCGACAAAGGTCCGGAGGACGTGGGTTCGAATCCCGCGGAGAGAACGCATTATGAAAGTAACTTTGTATGTTTTTTAAAGTTTAATTAAAACATTGTAGCCTAATACCTTTATTCTAAAAGGAGACTCAACGTTCATCTTTAGTTTATGAACAAACTCCCACATAATATGCGCTGAGAATGTAACTTATAAAAAATCTGATCGTATAGTAAAACCGTCAGTTGAATTTGAAGAACTTTAATTTCCTGGTTGAGAACAGCTCTTGTGACTTGCCGCCCGCAGACCGTGCCGAAATGTAATACATACTACTTGCACTGGCAAGAGCTAGGGGAGGCTTGGGGCGTAATGCAATAATGTTTTTTTAGTTTCGTTTATCTAGCTGCTATGTGGCTAAAAGTCACATTATAGGTTAAACAATTGATCACTTTTTAGCAGAATTAATTACTGTAATAACTTTTTAATTATTAAACCATAATTTATCGCAAGTTAAGATAGAAAACAATATAATGTCAAACCATCCAACATTTTTTTAAATTTGTCTTATCTACGTAATAGTTTTACACACCATGCTCTGGCCAAATGACCTAGTAAATGAATCAAGACTTGAACCTTGTCGAAGCTAAATTAATGCTTTATGTTTAATGAATGATAGCAATGTTTAAAACGTAAGTTTTAATTTACCATGTTTTTCGGAAATGTATTGGAATTGAATTTGAAGACTTATTCTAATAAGCTGACACTTTAAAAATAAACTATTTTATCGCGTTGCGCATAATTTATATTAAACAGGTTGGATCAGTTTTCTTCCATAAGAATGGCATTGATACTTTTCCAATAGGTGTTTTTGACGATCCAATATAAAAGGTTTAGTGTACAAAATTTTACATGAAGTATTGTATGATTTCCACAAATTATGGCTTTTATCAAAATGTATTTACGAGTTTTTATTGTCTCCACTCTTGACGTTTTTGTAGTTTCACTAATTAAAAACAATTGATCTATAGTATTATAGCTGCAGTATGAATTGTCAAGAAGGAATAAGTCCTTTGCGACGTACGATGTACTTGCGACCGACATGCATTAGACCACGGTGCGTTGTGTTGCGGTTGCGTTGTGTTGGTTTGATAGAAATGACAATCAGTTAATGACAGTTATTAACAAGAGAAACAACATAAGTAAAGTATAAATCATTTCTGGTCTTATATCAAAAATTCACCGCTACGCATACAATAAGAGCGTCGGTGGCTCAGTGGTGTGGACTGTCGCCTTCCTACCGGGAGGGCTGAGGTTCAAATCCCGACACGTACCAATGTATTTTCGAATTTTCGAAATATTTGTACGTTATCCGACGCTTACGGCGAAGGAAAACATCGTGAGGAAACCTTCATACACGCCTGCGAAGTGATTCGAAGGTTGTGTGTGAAGTCGTCCAATCCGCACTGGTCCCGCGTGGACGACTAAGGCCTAATCACCCTATACGGGTATGCTCGTGCCCCTCGGTGGGGACGTTTAATGAGCTGATGATGATGATGACGCATACAATAATGTCAAAATTGAAGTCCACGATTGAAAAACGATTTTGCTACCTCTCCAGGCAATCAGATTAACGTTTTTCAAGAACAATTTATATCCATGAATTGAGTATAAATCTTTGTGTCACATAAATTTCTGCACCAGCTGTAGTCAGGCTATATCAAAAATGATGGGTGTATTATATACTTTTAAGTTGCTCAAATAGGATATTAAAAATATGTTCTTGTGACGCAATTGCTTAGTGATAAAATACATGCCAACACATTTAAACGATACGATACGATAAGATAAGTATTAAATGAGTAAAAGCTCATATGTGAATAATGAAAATGAAAAGTGTTTATTCAGTTTAGGTTCTTACAGAACACTTATAAATGTCAAATGAAGCTACCACTGGTTTCGACGGCAGTTTTCCACTGAGAAGAATCCAGCAAGTAACTCAGTAGTCACTCTTTTCCAAATATTTGTGTTTTGTACAGAATCATGTTATTTGTTATCAAATAATTATATAAAGAAAATTATATTTACAATTGTTATCCTATTAAGTATCAGTAAAAATATAATTATCAACAACAGTATTATTAAGTAGTTGAGTATAATATAAATCTAAATAGATGATAACAAAAAAACAAAAGTTGTAAAAAAAACGTTTTTTATTATATGGTAAACTAAAAAGTGTACTTGGCAGTTTGTTTATAATATATACATTGATAGTATCTACTCATTCCAAACCATTAAGATATGTTTTTCTGATCAGTCATAATTTTGGATGACTCAATGGTTGCCGAAATTAACTACGTAGACTAGTTGGCAACCTACCAAGCATACTATTATTAAATATATGCCCAGAGCACAAAATCAGGCTGTTGAATTCCCATTTCGCATTAAAATAATGAACCCCAGCACACTCTCCATTGGTCGGAAGTTACAGCTGTACTAAACATTGTGGTAGGCGCAGTACAACTTTCATAATATAACAACTTGTATTTGCAACTAGCAAATAGGGAAATTTAGACGTTCTTATGAGTTTTGAGTGCAAACGTTTTATTGCGGTTTACAACACAATAAACATCTGGCGACGATTTAATACTGTTGACATTTTGCTGACAATTATATATTAAAACTAGAATTTTTATCAATAGGTACCATCTTCAGCTAGTCAAAGCTCGAAAAGGAGTTTGTAAGATTATTTTGTTAAATTTTATTTGCGTCTATTTAGAAAGTACCTCGTTGCTGCAATCAATTTTAAATATTTACAATATTTAACAATAAGTAACTATAAAAAAAAAACAATTTACATTTTCTGCGCGTACGATTAATTTGTGGAATCAGTTGCCATCGGAAACGTTTCCGGAACGATATGACCTGGCATCTTTCAAAAAAGAGCGTTTTCTATATAAAGGGCCGGCAGCGCATCCCTGCGACCTCAGCTGTTGCAAATGTCCATGGGCGGCGGTGACACTTTCCATCAGGTGAACCGCATGCTCGTTTGCCTCCCTATGTTATATAAAAAAAATCCTATATTTGGTAACTGCTTTTTTGATCATTCATGACCATAGCACCGCTGATATTTCACCGCTCAGAAATATTTACATACTCTTAACAGAAACAAAAATGGCTACGTTTAGAAGTCTAGGCTATTTAATTGGAATGAATTAATCTTATCATGGCCGTAGAATTTTAATCCTAATAATAGTCTAATAATTCTTTACATTTTATGGAATCTTAAATTACGGATAATACCTTATCTACGTGTTTATATGGGGGAAATTCCTAAAAATGCTTAAAATTTCCCTTTATATGTGATTTGAAAATTATCATCTTGTGTTAGTACTATCATAGTTTATATATTCGTCAGTTGTTGAAATATTGCTCATAATTTTCGAAAATATTTTAGGTTACATGACGATATTACAAAAACAATTTCGAGCAGCCATTTTATCGAGGGGAGCACAAATCTTCTTGCTTCATAACACTACAATGGACATTCCAATATAAATTTATATCTTCTATTCAGCTGCAGTCTCTCAAGATTCGTATCTCGGAGATCTTGAAATATATAAACGTGTGGTACAGGCATTGAAAAATAACTCTCAGAAGGAACGTGTGTGTGCTTGAATAAATATTTTGTTACTTGAGTACATTTGCTTTCGACTGAAAGTTATTTGTAGGAAATATTAAGGTTAGTCTAACCTTAAGAGATCCATAATCCGTATACGAGGCCTTATTTAACGATGATCTGTGTGATGTATTTATTAGATGTAATATGTTTGTTTTATACAAATAAGCCACACATAAAGCTTTCCTTTTTATAGAAAATACATGGACTTTTTGCTTAAGTTGTAAATATCGGGAGCTGTGTTAATGAAGAATTCATTTGCTTACCTTTTTGATATGCTATATATTATTTGATTTATATATCAATCAAAAATATATCCACCACCAGGCATCCAGTCACCAGGATTAATTTCTGCATTCGTATCATATGATACGAATGCAGAAATTAATCCTGGTGTATTTAATGAAGTCTAATAAGAAATGGTGAAAGCAACACCGTGGTATTGGTTTCAAACTTTATGAAATATAGTTGCAACAAATTGTTCATATTGCAAGTCTTGAATAAAATTCACTCCAAGATTATAATTTAACTAACTTAGTTTACATAGAAGACTTAACATTCATTGAAACTTTGTTTATAGATACACAAGCTTTTGACTCGTTTCGCTCGCGTTAAATCGGGCAAAAATTTCCCTTTCCAGATACGCCTAAGTATAACGTTAGTGGACTCAATTTATTGTATCCTTATTAACTGTCGTAACATAGAGAACACCTTCAAAAACAATAATAATAATATTGTTTGGATAAACTAGGTATTCCAATATACATTAGCATTAATTTACACTGACGCTTCTGTTATTCTATGCCAAGAAGGAAGCCGGAGTAAGTTAGGCGATGTTTCAATACATGCGAGAGTACCACCTGCCCATTGCAGATATGTTTGTTTGTGAAACATTTACTGCTATATTGCAGCGTATGTTGAGCAACGAGATTTATTTTAGATACAAATACTGGAACATGTTACCTGCAAAAATATCCTTTAGGAGAACGGAAACTAATTCGAAGGAGTTCTTTACAAATTTCATTTTTATAATAAACGTTGAACCTTTACACTGTGTACGTGTTACACTGTTAGCATTCGGAATTATATAACATAAATAATAAAGTACTAAGTCTCTTCATGAAGACTACAAAGACAAATTGGATGTATAACAAACAAGATTCCATTGGAATCTTGCCAAATGGAGTCGCAAGCTTGAGTATAGTTGCAATTTCGTGTTGCTTTCCAGCTCTGTTTTTTTTTCATGATATAAAGTGTACATGACGGTCAGGCTCACCTGATGGTAACTGATACCTACGCCGACATAAAGAGTGGCACTGACTGACGATCAATGTAACTAATAGTGTTAATTCTTCATTACGCCACCACTGCCCCTCACCTAACAAACAGATGTTAGGTCTCGATACCTGTAATTTTACTGCTATGGTGCCTCACTTAGAAGTGAAAAA